>PITA01030782.1:0-16072 GCA_004023965.1 Spilogale gracilis | reverse complement strand
GATACTTGACTTTCTCTTCTTGGTTTATTTCACTCAGCATAATCTCTTCCAGTCCAGTCCATGTTGCTACAAAAGTTGGATATTCATCCTTTCTGATGGAGGCATAGTATTCCATTGTATATATGTACCACATCTTCTTTATCCATTCATCTGTTGATGGGCACCTTGGCTCTTTCCACAGTTTGGCGATTGTGGCCATTACTACGATGAACATTGGGGTACATATGGCCCTTCTTTTCACTACATTTTAATGACTTTAAGTCTAGAGAATAGGAAAAGATTGGAAAACTTGGTTGGATATTTGAGGAAACCAGAAGAATTCAGGATCTAATCTGGTTTATAAGAAATAGTATTAAAATTTAATATTTACAAAGATGTGTTATTGAAACAAAATTTTTCTTTAAAATTACCTTCATTTCCAGAGATAGCCAAATTAACATTAAATCATTTGTAAAACAAGCCCAGTTTTAACAAACTTGGTCTAATTATTTTCATAAGCTCAGCAAGAATAGTGATTGATTATATTGGTCTTTTATAACCTGCTTTGCTGGAACATTTTATGAGGAATCTAAATTGAACTTTTATTAGCCTCTCCAGGCCAAAACCCAAGCTAAATAGTTGCCATCAGACATACCTGCAATACCTATAGATTTGGGGAAATTCCTCTTCCAGAGGTCCCCAAAGCATCCTGAGGTTCCAGCACCTGCCAGGAAGTGACATTCTTTACTCACCTGGTGAGGCTGCTGGGAACTCTGTAAACAAGGTTTTAGGCCAACAGTTCCAAAGGGCTTTATGGTTTCCTGCTTCATAAAGTCAACCTTAGTTCCATAAAGCTGTCTGGTCATAGCTGAGTCTATGCATGTCTCTCAAATATGACATTCCAGTCAAAGCCTTGGTAAATAATCAGTGCCTCCAATGGTGACTTGTTACAGGGAGAACACATTCTTATTGTGCTTATGCAAATGGCGAAGATTGTCTGGAAGAAAGGATATTCACTGAGACCTTTTGAATTTCAGAGGGTTCAGGGAGAGAGAAAGTTAAATACTTTAATTGGCTCACAAATGAATACTTTATCACATTTCTGTATATCATGGATATCTTAAGAGAATGTTTCCTTATTCTAGAAGGGCAATCATTAGAGAAACAGCAGTGTTTCAAACAAGAGCCACAAACTATACTCTTCCTCAGTTTAGTTAGTTCTGGAAGTTCTTACCCATTTAGTTTTATGATTTTAATGATATTAAAAACCTGTCTTTTTCCTAAAAGTCCTTTTTATGGATCCCCTTGAAGATGAAACACATTTTGCAAGAGAATGCGAACAATTATAAATGACAAAAACTCAAAAGTAGACATGCTTAAAGATCTGATGAGAGTTCATATTATAGCAGACAAGGAAATCCAGTTATTTCTGTGACACATAACATTTTCATAATTAGAGTGTTAAGAGATGACCTTACACCGGAATATATTAAATATTTAGGAATTGCATATCACATCTTTGGGATAATTAAAGCATTTACCCAAACATAACCTAAGGCTTATCATTATTTGTTTGACAGTGCTTTCTAAGTAACTTAACATACCAAATATACAAGTCCAGTTAGTCAAAAAGACTTCATTTACCATTTAAATCTGAGAAATTTGTTAAAAAAAACTTCAGGAAGTTTTATAGCACGTGCCTAAATACACTTGGTTATAGATGACATGGTTCTCATCTTCCAGAAGATGTGTCCTCAAAGGGACAAGAGAGCACACCGGAACCACACAAAGCCTCTTGAGTCCCAGGGCTGGGAATGACCTGCTGTCTCCTCCGCCATGTTGTGTTGCCAAGTTACATGGAAACCAAGATACAAGGATTGGGAAAATAGGCACCCCGGTCTTATTGAGAGAAACCAAAATGTTACATAAAAGGGTTTGAATCCTGAGAGATTTAAAGAAATGGGGTCAGTAACACAATCAATCTCCCACAGTGAGATTTTCTGCAGAAAATGGGTATTCAGTAAAGTCTATTGCTGATTACAAATTTTGTAGATTGTTTAAGTATTTTTCCCTATTTCTATAAAAACTTACTTTTATTTTTTAAATTTTTATCTTCAGAAGTACATTTTTTATTTCCTAGAAAATACTTGGTTCTGGTGTATAAGAGAAAAAGAGTACAAGCTCCCTCCCCCCATTCCTGCTACAGAAAGGAAAAAAAATGAGATACCACTTCATACCCACCAGGATAGCTATATCCAAAAGGACCAACAATAATGAGTGTGGGCATGAATGTGGAGAAATTTGAACTCTAATTCTTTGTTGGTGGGAATGCAAAATGGTGCAGCTGCTTTGAAATAAATTTAGCAATTCCTTAAAAGTTAAACACAGAATTACCATATGACCAGTGTATTAGTTCCTATTGCTGCTATAATGAATAACCACAAACTTAGTGGTTTTATAATACAACATTATTATCCTAGTCTTCTGAAGTCTCACATGACTCTCACTTGATCAAAATCTAAGTGAGTCAATTGTGCACTTCTTATGGGGCCTCTAGGGGAGAATCCATTTCCTTAGCCTTTCCATCTTCTAGAAGCTGCCGGCATTCCTTAGCTCCTGCCCATATTCCCTAAATCCCCCATTATCAAAACAAGCAGTGCTAGGTTGAGTTTTTTTCATAAGGATTGCTTCAGCCTCTTCTGTCTCCTTCTTTCACTTTTATGGACACTTGTGATTATATTGGGCTCACTTGAGTATCTAGGATAATCTCCCTATCTTCAGGGGAAATTATTATCATTCTTACTTTCATCCATAACTGTATTCACAGACCAGGGGATTAGGATGTAAACATATCTAGTGGACCTTTATTTCTGTCTAGCACAGTTTCATGTCCACTGATGGGTGCATACCCAAGAGAACTGAAAACATATCTGTATAATCTTGCACATGAATGTTCATAGTAGCATTATGCATAATAGCCAAATAGTGAACACAATCATCAGCTGATAAATGGATAAACAACAATGATAACATGGGCATCATCAACATAGTGTGACATTTACCTGAAGAAAAATTCACATTCAGTACTAGGAAAATCAGAGAATGCTTCATGGAGGAGGTGAAATTAAAGTTGAATTTTGAAGTAAAAGAAATAATTACTATTATGCTTCTTTAACTTGATACACATTTTGATTAGAAGGTGTTATTCCAATTACTACTTTAGCAAGACTTTGCAGTGAGATGGTAGGATAGGTCATCATTCCAATTTCAGAAGACAGTTATTTTCTCCAAGAGAGTAGTACATCATCAATCAAGTAAGATGTATTTCCCATTGCTGGGATGTATGGATGATAGATCAAACCACAGCTGGTTCTGTTCAGGAAAAGCATCTTAAACTTCCTTCCTTTAGGATTAGGAAAAAGAAGAGAATAGACCAGTTATTATTAAAGAAAACATTTGGAGAATTTACTCTTCATTTAAATGACACATTTCATATTTTGATCCAATCTGAGCATTTGCAAAATCCTGTGCCTGCCCATTTTTTCCCTGCTCTTTCATCCCTTTCCAAACATGTGACAAGTGCATTCTATTTACCTACAAGGGCCATATGCAGTTTAATTTACTCATTACTTCTTTTGGCTATTTTGAATAGTTCAGTTTTGCTCAATTATAATTGTTTTGTATCACTGTAGAACATTTCTGAAGCTTTCCATTCAAATGAAGAGAAAATCATCTAAGTGATATTGTCTTTGAAACAATCTTAGGAAGTGTGAGTATATGTGCCTTTCTCTACATCCTGAAAAATGATGAAGATGTAAGACAAAGACATAAGCCTGAATTTATGTATCAGGACTTGGTAATGAGTCCATTTTGCTGTTCTCTGCTCTCTTCAGTGGCATTCTATTTGAATTTTTTACTATTTGATAAAAACTTCAAAAAGCAGACTTCATGAAAATAAAATTGGAGTAGCAAAAAGAGAAGCTACATCACAGCAAACGGTAGACATCTGAAGTAATTCATTAGCTCATTCTTTCTGTGGAAAGGAAACTCTTATTATTTTTGGCAGATTACCTAATGACTGAAAATGCAAACTCTGTGTTTGAAATCCAAATGAGTTTTCCAAAAATTCATCACGGATGTTGGTTGAAGGCATGACTCATCAATATTCGGTGCCTCTGTCTTAATGAAAGAAGAGAAGAAACTACTGGGGTGGAGAGAAGATAGAAGTTACTTTATCTGAGAGCAAAAGCTGCCATCTGTTTGCTCATACCCAACTCCCACTGACTTCAGTCAGCTTTAACTTCTCAGCAGGAAGAACTTGGTGGCAGGATAGAACTATGAACTTCACTAACAGTATTAAAGGAAATCAAGGCTTTCTTTTTTTTTTTTTTTTTTTTTAGATTTTATTTATTTGACAGAGAGAAACACAGCCAGAGAGGGAACACAAGCAGGGGGAGTGAGAGAGGGAGAAGCAGGCTTCCCGCTCAGCAGGGAGCCCGATGTGGGGCTCGATCCCGGGTCTCCAGGATCATGACCTGAGCCGAAGGCAGTCGCTCAACCAACTGAGCCACCCAGACGCCCCGGAAATCAAGGCTTTCATAATGAGTTTAATAACTTGGATGCAGAAAGCCACTGAGTTTTATCTTTCCCGTAGACAGAAGTTTTAAAATAAGTGCACAATATTCAAATAGATGTGTAGTTGCTGGAACTCAAAATTAAGTAGGAGACTATCACAATGTTACATAAGTGGTTTTCACTCATAGGCTGAATAATTGGGATATTTGGATCCCCAAATAAGGAGCTTGAATTATAGTTGATTGTGAAAATAGCAACATTTTTAAAAAAGATTTTCATTCGTTCTTTATTTACAGAGTGAAACACAGTCAGAGAGGGAACACAAGCAGGGGGAGTGTTAGAGAGAGAGGCTTCCCTCCAGTAGGGGGCCCGATGTAGGGCTTGATCCCGTGACTCCACACCTGAGCTGAAGGCAGATGCTTAAGGACTGAGCCACCCAGGCGCCTTGAAAATAGCAACATTTTTAAATTTGACTTTCATAGCATTCTTACTTCTTTTCCTCTCTCCTCACCCCCTCCCGATTTCTAAAAAACCTATGAGTAAAAATCACGATTTTTGAGTGTTTTCTACGTGTCAAGTAATGAGCTATTTACTTTTACGCCCATTTTCTCATTATTTCTTACCGCAATCACTTGAGATAGGAAACTCAAGGCAAGAAAGGTTAGGGAACTTTTCTAGGTCATTCGAGGACGGTATATACGAAATTAAATTCAGGTTGGTTTGAAATCAATGATCTTGATGAATCAGTCGATTGAGGACACCTAATCCCTCCTTTCTCTTCCATGTAGAGCAGTTTAAAGCTAATTCCTTTGTCTGGTTATCAGGTTTACTATAAGGAACTGCATCAGCACTGCCAGGCACAGCGCTGAGGGAAGTCTTCTGCAAGAACAGCAGGTGCTGGGAGAGACCCCGCTCACCCAAGCACCTGCCTCCTACAGGAAGCGGCCACAGCAACCAACCCTCCACGCCTGGCGCAGTGCCCGGCTCTTCGCCCCGCCTCCGGGCTTCTCTGCCTCGCCCCCCAGGCTCTACGTCCAGCTTGCTCGGTGATTCCCGGCACTCTCCACCACACCCCTGGCTCTCTGCCACGCCCCCGCGTTTCCGCCCGGACCCCAGGTCTCGCGCTGAGGGATTTAGTACTGTTTGAGGAGACCTGAGTGCTTAGGACGACCCTTTTCCACGACCTGAGGGCGGCAGCTGGGCGGCTTACCGGAGTCCAGACGTGGCGGCTCCAGGCTTCCCCTCACGCAGCCGCCTGGAGGCGCCAGAACATTGGTGGTCTCCGCAAAGCCTCAGACGTCGCGAGGGCACCAGGACACAGCCAACCCTGGGCTGTGGGGCGGGGGCTGGGTGACCGTAGTGTCCGTGTGGACGACACCCTGACTGTCCTTACGGTGGGGGACGCGGCCCAGACAGTCTCTGTGACCTCGTGGACGGCACGCCGCCTGTTCTCACGGTGGGGGACGCGGCCCGGGGTGTCTGTGTGACCTTGTGGACGACACACCGCCTCTCCCTACGGTGGGATCAGGGCCTGGACAGTCTCTGTGACCTTGTGGACCACACACCGCCTCTCCTCCTGGTCCGTTTTTCCTGACCTTGGTGTTGGAAGAGAGAAAAGGTAAGAATACACCACATTTGGCCCCAACAAATGTCCCCCTCTGTTTAGCAAGATTTAGGCGTTTTATACTACTATGAAAAAGCTACTTTTTTTTTTTTTTTTTAAGATTTTATTTATTCGACAGAGAGAAACACAGCCAGAGAGGGAACACGAGCAGGGAGAGTGAGAGAGGGAGAAGCAGGCTTCCCGCCGAGCTGGGAGCCCAATGTAGGGCTCGATGTGGGGCTCGATCCCAGGTCTCCGGGATCATGACCTGAGCCAAAGGCAGTTGCTTAACCAACTGAGCCACCCAGGCGCCCTGAAAAAGCTACTTTTAACTTCTAAATGAGAAGAAGTTGTGTACACATAACAGAGTTAGAAAATAACACGTTTTGTAAATGTGGTTTTAAGTAATAATGTTATAAAAAAGAGGTGTCCTAGCAAGATGGCTGTTGTATGTGGAATTGCTGCCCTGGCTCCAGTCGTCACTAGTGGTGACAGGAGAGTGTATTTCTTAGCGGGTTAGAGGAACTGGAGCCCACCACCCTGGGCAAGAGGAGATTTATCTGCCATACTGGTCATATTTACAAGAAATTTCCATATACTGCTATTGTCCAATGCATGCATTTCTTTTCTCATTCCTTTGTATCTCTGTGGCTGTGTTAGTTATTTGTAAAAAATTTATTCAGTCTCTTTAGATATTCTCAAGTGCCTTCTAGGTGCTAAAAGCAGATGTAGTAAAACAAAACCTTGCTTAAATATCCTATTCTTAAAATTCATATGAATAATTGTCTTTTGGAAACGCAAAGGCTAAACCACTTCTTTATGCAGTGCTTCTTGGGTTTGAACGTTGGTTTCAGAAAGGAGGGAGGAGAAAGACATGTGGAGGACTCTGTGTTCCTAGCTAGGCAGTGTTAATCATTGCCCATATGTTCTGTGCATTTTATTTTTGCATCAGTAGTGTATGCAATGGACAAATGAGTCCTAGTCTTCCTACATATTAAATAGGTTACCAGAGGACAGAGAATTAGTAAACATGCATTTTGTAAGATTTTTTGTTAAAGTTTACAAGGCAGGGGGTGCCTGACTGGCTCAGTCAGTGAAGTGTTCAACACTTGATCTGGGGGTTATGAGTTCCAGCCCCATGTTGGGTGTCGAGATTCTTAAAAATAGTGTCTTTTAAAAAAGAATTTATAAACATTGTTTCTTCTCAAAATAACTTATGGAAGTGAAACAATTAAATTGCCTCTTATAAAAGCAGATATTGAGACCTGTGGATTCTATTAGCATTTGTCCTGGTTTTCTTCAAGAACCTGGACTCTGGAATTACACTACTTGGGTTAGGGTCTCAGTTAGGGCTTCAAGTTCTCCAGGAATCCTATTTTCTTATCTGCAAAATACCAATATCACCTACTCAGTGAGCTATTCTGAGAGTTAAAGTAGATAATAAATAGGCAGATTTGGAATGATCACTGGCTTCTAGTAACTTGTCAGTGTCTGTAATCCATTCTCCTAGTTCTGTATGGCCAGAGTTTAGCATGCTTATAGGAAAGTAATAGAAATTAAGTCTGAAAAATTGGCAGAGGCTGGGTTGAGAAGAGTCTCAACACTCAGTTAAGAGGATCAAATTCTGGATGTAAAAGTGAACCATTTAAAGATCTTGTTTATGATGAAGAGTGCTTGATACATCTTGTGGCCAATCTCCACCAACAGGTCAAATAGGAGGCTACTGCGGTGGTCTACGAAGGCCATGACAGGGCCCTAAATTAAGCAGTAGGAAGGGGGAGCAGTAGAGCAGAATAAATATGAAGAAATAGGACTTGTGATATGTTGAATTACTCAACCTGTTCGAGTAAAGGAGAGAGATATAGGAAGAATTACTTTTTTCTTGTTTGGAAGACTAAGTGGATACAAGTGACAGTATAGTGAATAAAAAATAAGGAATAGTTTAAGTGCATATATTATAGCTAACATAAATTTGGAACGTGTTAAATATATGATACCTAGGAAAATTTCAGGTGGAGATGTACGATACACAGTTTAACCTGAACTTGGATGATTGGGCTGAAGTTATTGCCTGAATTCATCAGAAATATAATGATGATTAAAAAATGGATGATTCCAGCAAGCTAATGAGAAAAAATACAGATCAAGGGTGAAATTGCCAGAAAAAATATTTAAGAGGTGAGGCAAGGAAAATGGTAAAGAAGAAGCTGAACCATCAGGTAATCAGAAGAGAATGGAGTTGAGGAAATCAAAGAATGAGCGAATTTTAAAAAAGGAGTGAGTACCCAACAGTGCGACATTCTGCAGAAAGTGAATAATAACTGAAAAGGCCAACAGAATTAGGTAGCGAAGATGTTACTCTGCATCTTGGTAAGTGCAGGAACAGTAGAATGAAATGGACAAAAAGCAGATGGCAGTATTTAGGGAGGAACAAGAGAGGAATAATTGGAAATATGAACATAGACCAATATTGTTCCTAAAGCTTTAACAAATGGGAAAGATAGAGGGGCCATTAGCTAGAGGAGATTTCACAGTCGAGGGATGTAGTTTTATTTTGTCTGTTTTAGCTTTTAAGATGAGGAAAGCACATTTTTGGGCTAAGGAAGGGAGACTGTGGGGAAAATGAATTTATAGAAGAAAGGACTGGTTTTATCGTATCTCTAATATTTAAAGACTCATTTTCTTTTCACCTGGAATCATACACTCATTTCCCTCATCTAAAATTTCTCTGTTCTCCGTAATCCTTTTTTGTTTGTTTGTTTCTTATCTCTTCTTCTTCCTGCATTTATGCTTTCGATGGTACTTACATTCCGTACTTGTCTGTTGACATGTCCATTCATTTGCATTTTTCCTAGTCCTTCCTCTGCTGTCTTAGGGATTTTGCAAGATTACTGTGCCTATTTGGATAGAAGTTTTTCTGCTGATGTGAGATCGTTGATAAGAATAATTGATTGGTAGTTGTGGAAAATACTGGTATTTTAGTCAGGTAACACTTGGTGTAGTTTATCAGATATAGTCAATGCTTGGATTTAACCCCATGACTTAAGGAGAAACCCAGGTCCAACATACCTGAAGTAAGAGTAGATATACAGTAGAATATACAGTGTTTTGGTACTATTTTAAAAATAGTTTTTAAGGGAAAAGGCACAATGCAAGTTTATTTTCTGCCTCAATTGATCCAAAAAGGACCAAAACTTCACTAACAAATAATCTGAAACAGAAACTTCAAAATGTGAATTGTTATAAAACTTAATGCTTACTGACTCTCCTTGCACTTTCAGATTGTCTTATTGGGAGGAATATGACCATCTCCAGGCTATGAAACACTTAGGAAATCAAACATGGGGGAAATCACAAACTCTAAATAGAAGCCCATTTTATGACTATCTCAGAAAGTGATCAGAAAATCGTGTTTTTAACATGCTCTTTTCTTTGAGATTGCTGGAAGTACATGGAAGTGAAATAGCTGCTTTTTCCTGTCTGGGACACAGCGAGTATGCTAAGTTCTTCTTACTGCTCTGTACCAACAAAGGAATTTGCAGCGCATTTTTGTAGTGTCAGAATGGACAACCTGTAACCATCAGAGCCACCACCATTTGGCATTGGGTGATTATGTAAGATCTCTAGGAAAACGCAGTGCTCAGATGCAATTCAGTTTCAAGAATAGGATGTGTCTTTGGCAGCAGGCTCACATAAGACAGTAGTGGTGGTAGTGGTAGTGTGCATTAGCTGAAATCAAAAAATGATTCTTGAAAAAAATTATCTTAAATATATTTACTTTTGGTGTTATGGAAGATGGTAAAAGATCTCAAATTTATAGCCCTGAGAGATGATAGAAACCAAGTTTAGATCACGGGCTTTTGATTCACATATACCTGTTATTTTTCCTGTTACTCAGGAAAGAAGTGTAGGGAGAGAGAGGTGTGGTTTGGGCCAGAAAATAGGAAATAAAAAATTAAAAAAAGGAAAAAAAGAAACCAGGAGATTCAACCCAAAATACTTACTAAAGTAGATGGCAAGCCATATGCAAACCAAAAATATATATTTTTTGGGTTAGTTTTTGCATCTGTGTTTTAGCCTAATTCTACATGATAGATCTCATGTACTAATACTATTATTTTGACATCTGATATTATAGGGCTCATTTTGCTCATTTACTTTTGCTTGGGCTTAAGATACCCTGGCTTTGATCTCTCTAGGAAGTATTATACATCACATTTTAATTGAATACTGAAAAGTAATTGAGTACCAAAAGACATATTTGTCCTAGGACTAGGAGGATTATGTCTGTCCTCCCCAAACCAAATGCTGGAACCAGTCAAATTAAGCCCTTCTACACTCTGGCTCTTACAGCAGAAGCCTTTTTATTGGCCTTGGAAATTAATTGCCTCTTTTAGTAACTACTTATGTACAGTAACCATGTCCTTCAAAGTGCCAGAAATGAATGGGTGAATAAAACTAAGAATTCACTGTGGAGTAGTAGCCCTGGTGTGCTAAGGGTCACAGACGGTCTTTAGTTGATTACAGTAGGCATATAGTTTACATTACTGGATAATCTGAAGGTGTAATGAAGAAGGATTTAGATGCTAGAGAAGCAGAAGGAGAGTAGAGAGAAAGCCAGGAAGGGAAAAGAAAAATTTGAGCATAAGGAGTAGTTAGGATCAGCCGCAGAGAGTAGACTGTGGGAAATAAGTTGTATAATTGGCTGTGAGAGTTTCTGCCTCCCAGCAGAGAGGGGCTTCCTACTGACTCTGCTCAAACTTATTGTATTTTTTCCCAAGAGCTGAGCCAATTGTGTGGTTCATGCACTAGGAAAGCTGGTTGAGCAGTGGATATTAAGTTAAGATTCTAATTAACGCAGTCTTCCAACAGCAAGGAAAAGGGCTTGTGTGTTCCCCAAGGTATAGAGGAAAGGCAAGTAAGTACCCTATTCTCAGCTTGTTTCCCCCTTCCTTCTTCTCCAAGAGGGAAAGAAGAGACTCTGCTTTTGATATCAAGAGTAGTGTGTAAATGTATTCTGGATCAAAAACCCCATGACTTTGTCTTCCTTTTGGCTTCTCACATATTCTTGTGACTTTGTTGATAGCACAGTGATAACCTCAAAATCCTTAAACTCCTCCATCCCACCCAAAACCTTGAAACTTCAAATATAAGTCTGTTTGCCTAGAGGCAATTCACCAAAATTAGAATAATTTCTGAATGACCTATTAGATAAATTTGCATGTTTCTTTAAGCATTTATAAAATTTAGAACAATTCATAGTTTAATTCTTGAAACTTTTGAAGATCTCTATGAAGTTTAGTTATCTGGCTCCCATTTTATTTTGATAAGAACCTTTTCAGGCTTGTTGTATTAGCTTCTCTACCGTATCCCCACATCCAACTTGGTGAGAGCTGGGGCTGAGTAAAAGGGATCCCTCATCGGTGGGAAACTATACAGAGAAAGTTCCAGAAATTGGGCATTTAGTACGTATTGGGTGAATTGGCTTTTGGCAAATGAGCTCTTAGTAAACTGGCTTGCTTTCTGCACCTTCAGGGACCAAGTCTAAAAGGTTGCCTACTGCTTTTCATAGGAGTATTCTTTTTTTCCAAGTAAGAATTAATTTCCGAGCAAGTGGAATAAAATCATGCTAGAGGAAAGAGCTCAGAAACACAGGAGACTTGTGCTTTACACAAGATTATTTACAGTTAGAGAAAGGTGTGTTAATGTGAGAAGTCTCCTGTTAGATGAAACAATGCAGAACCAGATGCATAAAGGGCTAGTGTTATGGAGATCTTGGGATGTTTAAAAGTGACATATGCTTGGGATTAAAGAATGGTTTTCTATGTGAGTAACTGTGCAAACCCTAGCGAGGATGATTTCAAAGCCCACTGAAAAACAGAATTTTCCACTAAAAGGGGTTGTTTTTCTTCTGATTGTAAAGGAAAACCCCATTGGAGAAATGATAGTGCTAAGTTATCCAGCACTGAGATGATCAGAAAGCAGTAGCTGTTGCGAGGAGCAAGGAAACATAAAGACAGAATTGATTAGAGCTGTGAAAGGAAGTCCTACTTCTGGAGGGTACATTTGCTTTTATGGCGTGAAAGCATTCAAAGAAGAGGGAGACACACAACAGACTTCTTTCTTTCCCACAAGTTATGTACAATTCAACACTCATTGGTTTGCAAATAAGCAAATTTCCCTCTTGCCATATTATGTATATTTTCCCATGACGTTTGGTGGTTGAGCATAAAAGAAAATTTAAACTCAAAAGAAAATACTTTGTAAGTTATTAATATTGCTGATATAATGAAAAGAGACAACTGTGCTTTTAGACTATTTCTGAATTATTTATTGATTAAATGTGACTTAAACAAGGAACAATCAGTTTATTTTCTAACATGTACATTGAATTCTGCAGATTTGTTGGTTGTGTCCATTAGAAAGGATGAAAAATGGAAACATAATTAGATACAAACCACACAAAACTTTTACAAAGAGAAAAATTCGATAAGGAATAGGAGTTTTAAAAATTCTAGTTAGAAATTCTTTGTGCTGCTTAACAGTTAGCAAAACAAAGGTCAAAGGGAAAGTCTATAAGACACATTTAAGAAAGGGGGCAATGGAGTGCCTGGGTGACTCATTTGGTTGAGACTTTGGCTGAGTTCATGATCCTGAGGTCCTGGGATCCAGTCCCACATTGGGCTCCCTGCGCGGCAGGGAGTCTGCTTCTCCCTCCACCTCTTCTTGTATGTGCACTCTCTCTCTCTAAACAAATAAATACAATTAAAAAAAAAAGGAAGGAAGGGGATTCTGCTCATGTGGAAATCCTCATGAGAGTCATAAATTCAACCAACTCATTTTATCATTATGAAAAGATAGTGTGGTTTTTTTCTTTTGATTGCCTTTACTCCAATGAAAAGTCTATGACTAAAACCACAGGTTTTCTTTCCACTTGAAAAACAATACAGGCATTTTTGATTACCAGTGTAAGAGTGACATTTTTTCTAAGTCTGGAACCTTCTTTGTCTCTGCAGAGAGTTCTAACATTTAGTTTAATTGTTTCTCCATTTATTTTCTAGGTAGCTTCTACTCTTAGCTGTGCTGACTATGTATGCTTCTATTAGTCCTTTGATTGTCTTTCTCCATTAGTCTTGAGTTTGAGGATATAAGAAGATTTTTCTAGTTTCATTTAATTTAAATTTTGCATCTTCAAAGATATTTTCTTCCTAAACATGTTTATCCATACCCTGCTGTCCTCTTGCTGAATTGTATTACTATTAACTGACTCCAAGGACTTTGCTCATTTTTTCATTTCTATTAACTCTTCTCTACCACTTGTACAGTCCCTAAGATGTTTTATATTTGCTCTGTATCCAACATTTTGTATCTTAATGGTATATTTATGCTCTGCTTATTTCTCCTATCTCCTGAAGAAAGTTTCTGGAAGAGTTATGGATATGGTCATAAAATCCAATAAGGATGCATTTGTCAAACTGATTTATTTTCCAAACTCTGTCCCTGTTAAATTCATAAAAGAATCCAGATTTCTGCAGATATTTGACTACTGTAGTGAAATGATAAGAAGTGCAAGAGGCATCCAGGCACAGATATTAAAAACAGCCACATGAGAAAAGGCACTGTCACTTAATGCTAAATTGTTTCTTCTCAAAAGATGAGGCAATTGTGTAAGTAGAAAAATGAATCACAAAGCATGTTAAATCATCAGGCATGAAAAAAAATTGGCTTTTGTGATTCACGATAATTAGTTTGGAGAACTAGAAGGTATAACTAAATAGACTTGTGAGAACAGCTCACAACTAAGTAAGTTAATTTTATTTCAGAATTAGTAGACAAGGCAAATGCTTTACAGGAAAAAAAAACAAAAACCAAATTTCCAAATTTATTATAAAACCTACAGTTTTAAGTCATGGAGCCTTAGTACGATAGTGTGATTTTTATATACCACCTGGTAAGTAAATAAATGACTGAGCAAAACATTAAAATAAGAGAAAAGTTGTCCTCAATATTTTGTCCCCTTTCCTTGTCATCATATTTCCACAAAATTCAGTGCTTTTTTTCTTGTTTTTTTTCTTTGTCCCTGGCTGTTCCACACAATATGGTCATAATAATAATAGTAAAATTGTATCACCCTAGGTTAGTTGTCACAAGCAAAAATAGCTGGAAGTAACAGACTAATTTTTCCTTACTTGTTCAAGGGAGCAACTTAAACCTCTTTTGTGTGCTTGCAATCAACTGTGACTATCAGTATTTTACACCTCATATTTTATATCTTTTCCTCTGACAGTGAAGACATAATCCACTCATTTTTTGGTCACTGTGTTTACTTCTAGTGGAGAATTTGTTTCTGTTGTGTCTCTTTCATCATCATTTTGGTTCCCAGATTAGGACAGTTGTGAGGATTTGTGGTTGATGACATTGATTTAGTTTTTTTTTTTTTTGCTCAACTTTTGTGGGCACCATGCTCCATTTCTTTTCTTAACCTGTGTGTCCATGTGTTTTTCTCCTCTTATTTTGAAGATACCTGAAGACATCGCTCACTGGTACGTTCCTCCTTCTCACCCCTTTTCCCTAGGATTCTCTTTACAAGTCACTTTGGCCTGGGCTAAAAGATAATCTAGTTGACACAATGGAATATAAACAGATTTATCCTTCTTTTTAATTCTTTTTCATTGTCCAAGCACCAAGCCTCTGTATCTTTTTCTTCCTTGACTTTCAGGCAGGCCTATCAGGTTCTCTTTTTGAGATGGTTGGTGGAGCCCTTATTTTCTAATGGATTGAAGGTAAACAGTTTGAGGATTAGCCAGGAGACCTAAAGGATTCAGTTGTTAGTAACAAGATGGGAGTTTTGTTTCCTTTCTTGCTTTCAGTCTTAAGGTAAGACAAGTCCATAATCACATAATCAAGGAACAGGCCTGGAAACATCTGATTTTGACATGGATATAAAGCTTAATTCTGTAGAACTTTCATTCTGTAGACAATGTCAAGGTACAAACCAGAATTATTTGCTTACTGTTGAAATATTTCCAGGAGCTTTATATGTATATTATTGATGGCTCCCCATACCATATAATTATGTAAAAAAAAGAGCTGCTTTTCCTGAACATCCATATTTTCCCCAATATAAATCATTTGGGATTCATGCTTATCTTTTCATATGACCAACTACACTTAATTTAAATTAAGAGGGAATTGTAAATTGAAAAACCACCGTCTTCCTTCAGCCTTCACCTTTAAATAGTATATGGCCATCATCTTTATCAAAATAACCTCAAATTAGAATTGTATTTTTAATCTTCATTTTGCTTATGAGGAAATGAAGGAAAGGGAGGGGTTAAGTGAGTCACCTATGGTTACACAAAAAAATGAACAAACTTTGGACAGAAACCAGTATTACCAATTCCCTAGATACCTTTTTTATTTGGTGTGTTTACTTGTTGTTTACTGAGCAGCAGCATCTCCTAATAGAAAGAAAAATTACAGTTCAAGATTTTTAGCCTCGTACTATTAACTTATATTCTAAAAAATACAGAGTAAAAAACCATATGCTTTGTAAAAATACTATGATGTGATGATGACGTAGACATTATATAGTTTATCAGAGTCATTATGAAATGGTGTTTCTTTGAGTCTGCATAGAAAAAACCTTTTTGGAGCTATTGATACATGTCAAAATCACAATCATTTAGATTCTTGCAGCATCATCAGAAAAGAGTTAGGAAAATATCTCAGGCAATTGTTTGAATGAACATAGGTATAGAGTATGGTGATCCTCTAAATTCATTCTTTAATCAAATATTTATTGAGCAATTATTATGTGTAGAGTTTATTCTAGGTTTTTGATAGTGGGAAAATTGTATTTATTTATTTATTTATTTATTAAAACTTTGTCTTTTTTTTTTTTTTAAACTTTTT
>PITA01030781.1:0-16072 GCA_004023965.1 Spilogale gracilis | reverse complement strand
GGATTGCCAGAAATATGAGTTTCTTCCTGGGCTCCACTCAGCTCTGTGCTACATGCTAGGTGTGTGGCTTTGGGCAACTTATTTCACCTTTCTGACTCTTAGTTTTCCCATCTGTAAAATGGGAACAAGATCACAAATCTCCCATACACGGTGTGAGGATTCAACTAGCTGATACGAGCACTGGGTTGGCATGCATGCGAGTCTCTGAGTAACTCTTGGTCACCTTCTGCTTTGGGACTGCACACCCCTTAGAGCTATGCAAGCCTTTCCCTCATCCCTGCCAAACCCATAGAAAGAATTGCCTTGGCCCAGGAGCCCACATCTTGGCCCAACTTTCTTAGTGCCCACGGAGGCATTTGGGAACCAAAGTTTAAAAATATATGTATATACTTTCTGATCCCGTCTGTATTCCATGCCAACCCATCAGTTAAAGCCACTGAGCAGCTCACAAGGTGACATTTGCCAGGATAAATAGGCCTTGGCAGACACAGAAGTGAGGACAGTTGTGTGGGACAGAGCTCAGGCCCCTGGCATGGAGGCTTGCCACCGCATGGAAGCTGGCTACATGGTGCTGATCACGAGCGAGCCTACCAGCCGCAGCCTCCCACAGGCCCCCCAGGGAGAGGGGGCAGGAGAGAAGAGGTACCTGGGTCTGGGTGTGGAGTTGGTTCTCAGCAAAGGTGCCGCCTGGCTTCCTGCCCAGTCTCCCCAACCCTCCCTTCTCGGCCGACAAGACAGAGCATCCGCTTGCCAGCCGGCCTGAGTATATTCTTGGGGGAAGAAGTACCCCTGAAGAGATTCAGAAATGTTCCCTTTGGTGGGGAAAAGAACCTCACACTCTGCTGAGTCTGTGGGTCAGGGAAGGACCAAGGGGGCACTTTGACCAGGGGAGGACCGCAGAGGGTTTTGGGATAGAGAGAAAAGGGAAGTAGCCAGAGTCAGGATTCTTGGGGTTTCTCCATTGCTTTGCCGCCATCTCTCTGTAGGCCCCTGACTCTCCTTTCAGGGAGGCACTGGGGGGTTTGATTCCATTCAGTGACTTTGGGACCCAAGTCAAACATAAAGCATGGGACAGGGACAGGTCCTCTTCATTTTAGTGTTCTCAGGGCCTCCTGAGACCTGGGATAAAGTATGTCTTTGATAAGGTTTACCGGATGAATTGAAAGAAGGATGGAGAAACGTCTAGAGTTCTTCATGCTCAGAATCCCTTCATCTTTTGGGTGTTATTTTCACCCTGGAAAGGAGATGGGTAAATTCTGTTTCCTCGTAGCTGTTGTAGATTCTTCTTACCTGACCAAGTTAATATTCTGCCTGGAAACCGAGGTTGAAGAAAATGACCCCTGATTGTTTAGGATTCTTAGGATGGCGTCCCTACCTGCACATCCTCCTCCCTTGGGGTCGCACTGTCGTCCAGAGCTCAATCTGTGCTCCCAAAAATGACTGCTCATGCCCTCCACCACCCCACTTTTGGTGACTCTATCTGCACTATCCCCCCTTGACCCCATAGAGCATCTCCAGACATTCCCAGTCCGTGTTGGGGGCTCAGGGAGAGTGATATGCTGGAGCTGGCTCGGACCAGCTTTCCAGAGCCAATCGACAGCATCTCTTCCTAATGCTACGGTCAGTGATGTCATGTTCACGGCTTAAAAGAGCCATGGGAGGAGTATTTACACCATAGATATTGGTAAACGCTCCAAGTCAGGGCGTCCCCACCTCTAATGGCTGGTTGTTCAACATTTACCAACGTATCACTGGAAATGGGGGTTAGGACAGACAGCCCAGCTGACCTCAGCCACGGGACTCTTGCCTGGGATTAAAGCCAGAAGCAGAGTTCCTCAGGGGGTCTGGGTGGCATACACAACACAGACTACCCTTCCAGGGTCAAGATGTCAGGCAATTTGAGGGCATGGGTGACCAGCATGGCCTGGGGAGTAGTGTCCTGGAGACACGACCAGTCTCCAATCCCTGACACCCTTCTCCACTCACCCAGCTGCTCTCTTCTCCCTCCAGACCCAGAGTCCCAGAGAAAGAGGACAGTGCAGAATGTCCTGGATCTTCGACAGAACCTGGAGGAGACCATGTCAAGTCTGCGAGGGTCCCAGGTGACTCACAGGTAGGTCTAAGCTGCCGAGGGGGACACACCCTCCACTGCTCTTTCTGTCTCCCTCGCTGCAGAGCGAGCTTCAGAGCCCCACGGGCCACTGCTGCAAGGAGAGGAGAATTGGCCATCTTGGCAAAAAGAAGCTTGGCTTTGCCTGGGATCTGCATGCTCTTGGGCATGAGATTTCATTTTAAGCAAATGAGTTTGAAAAGCACTAGAGTGGGGGATGGGAAGCCACCCCATGCCTCAGGGTGTGACCTTCCATGCCCACTTCCCTCCTTCGATGCCAGTCTCCTCGTGTGTTACAGATGCTGTCCTTGTTCTGTCCTGAAGTTTCTGTGGCTAGAGGATTCTAGAATGATGTCCATCCCAACACCCAACATCTTTTCCTCTTTGTCAGCTAGGTGTCTTCTGACCTCTTCAGCCAGTGTCTGAGCCAGATCCACGCCCTGGGGTTGCACCCCCTCGCCCCACCCTGCAGAGATCTTGCAGCTTCCGGCGGTGTGGGGCATTCCGCCTTCCCGTGGCACCTCTCTCTGGTGCGGCACACTGGCCACAGCCTCTGCCATGACTCAGAATTTCCCCCCCTGGCTCCTCGGGCTGCCCAGATGAGCTCATGCTGTCAGCTCCAAGGGGGATAGAAGGCCGGGCAGGGGGTAGGAGAGGGAGTGGACAGCCAGGATTGGGAAATCATGGGGGGTGTGGAGCAGAAAGGCTCAGAGCAATTAGGTGGCCTGTCCAGTTGGACTGGAGATCGGTTCCTCCCCATCTCCTGGCGTTGGAAAATGACAGCAAAGTTGGGGCAGAAGGACAAAAGGAGCTCAAGAATGTGGCTCAGAGAACTTCCTGTCAGTCATCTCCGGGCACTGCGTGATTGCCATGACCAGGAAGTGGACCAGAAATCAAGCTTCACAGCATTCACCCCTCGGCGCTAGTTCTTCTGCTTAAGCATACCCCTCTTCCTCCTCCCACTACTAGCCCTGTCCCATCCTCCATATTGGACACTCAGCCCTTTGCTCCCAGATAGCTGAAATATTTTCAGTGCTAACTCAAATCCTCTGCTCTGTGGGGTAAACAGGACCAGACTACTGAAAGGGATGTGCACTGGGGACATCTGAGGAAAAGAGTGCATGGGGGAGGCTCCTGAAGGCCTTGGGGCTCAGGCCGCCTGGCGTTGCTCCCTGACCTCCGCCCCTCACAGTCCTGAGCAGGACCCAAGTGAGACAGGGGCCAGGCTCAGCTTGGCTCGCCAGGTCAGGGCCTCAGTGCATAAAATCTTGAACATCCTCCTTCCACCATGCAGGGAAGTTGTTGGAGAGCTCTCTCAGCACCAAACACATGCCGGCTCCATGCCAAAGAAGGCAGAAAGTGCTGAGTGGGGTCACACCCCAAGTGACTCACCCACGGCGAAGGGTAGAAACAGCAGCTTCCATGTCCTGGGACCACTGACTGAGCGCAGCCCGCGAAGCAGGACAGCCTGACCCCTTTTGGCTTTCTGTCCAGGGTGGAGAAGAGGGAGGCCCAAAACCTTTCACACAAAGCCGGCTGGTGGGAGGGAGAGAGCCTCAGACCTCTGGCTTCTGTCTGCCTTTATGGAAAAGGAACCAAGAGCCCTGAGCTGGTTTTGCTGTTTACTGTGGACCCGGAGCCACTTCCTCTCTTAGCCTTTGGTTTATGTTATTCCTGGTCCACGCTTTGATAGCCAAAATAACGGTTCCCTGCGTTTTTAGGACTCTTTGACTTTTTAAAGTGCTTTCCACCCATCGGCCCCTCCCTCAGCCCTGGGAAGAGGCAAGGCATGTTCATATCGGCTGGGTTAGAGAAGCAGCAGCCAAGGCTGGGGCGAGGGGTCCCTGGCTGGAGTCACACAGGCTGACGAGGGCGGGTGACTTAGAAGCCGTGCCAGGTCCAGTGCTGGGCACCCTGCCCCAGAGTAAAGACGGGCTTCGTCCTTGATGAGGAGCTTCCCATCCAGTGGGCACTTCCAGCCAGGTTATTTGCACTCTGGAACTTAGAGGCTAGCTCTAGATTCAGTTCCTTTTTCAGAAATCTTTTATTTCTGTCCTGCTTCCTCTATTTCTACTGGCCCGTTTCCCCAGCATGGAGAGTGTCTGGGTCAGGGGGCTGGCGCTGGAGAGGAAATGAAAGCCTCCCTCTGCTCCAGGCCCACCGCTCCTCCTAACCCAGAGTCAGTGAGAGAAGGGGGAGGGGGGCAAGACTGAAGGGCCGGATGCAGGACTGGAAGGCAAGAACCTACGTTTTAAGCTAGAATCCTCCCCCGCTGACTTAGAGATGTCTGGAGACCTGTTGGGGTAGGGTGTGGGGATAAAAAAGAGCAGCCGAACCGAGGAAGAGGCACTTTTAGTGCGGAGAGCTAACAGGAGTAGGCCAAGAATAGAACCGAGAGATCTGGTTGCTTCGCACAACCCACACTGTGCACTAATTTTATTGCCGCGGTGTAGACGGACCAGGGAAACGGGCTGTGCTGGAGCTTTCCAGCGTCCTGTCACCATGGCCATCATCATCCTTTCCTTTCCCATCCTCATCTCATTGTCACAGTCAGCTTGTTTTTATTAAACGCTTACTGCGTGTGTCCTTGGACCAAGTCTGACAAGGAGAACTTCCCTGCTCTTCAGCTCAGCACATTCATCGTGGGTCTGCTCCTTACAGATTGGCTCTTGTACCTGGACCCGAGAACCTGCCAGGCCCCTCACAAAGTGCTGACATACAGTGGTCAGCGAGGGGGCCAGACCAACACAGGGCCACAGTCTCCTTCAGGGCACTTCCATTGGCTCTGAGGTCCACAGTAATTAGAAACAGAAATAACACAGCGTGTGATGAAGACTATGCCGATCGCCAGAGGAGGGCCCGGGGGCGGGGGGGAGAAGTTGGATGTGTGCCAGGTCAGGAAGCCCCCCAGAGGGTCGGAGGCAGTGGTCACCAATAGTCCTACCTAGGCAGAGCGCCCCCAGCTTGTGCACAGGACTTCTGTAGGGACTACCCATGTGCTCAGGTTCAAGGGTCTTGGGCTCCTCCAATTCTGTTGATCAAAAAAAATCAACCCTTGGGGGCGCCTGGGTGGCTCAGTCCCTTAGGCATCCTGCCTTCAGCTGGGGTCATGATCTTGGGGTCCTGGGATCCAGCCCTGCATCTGGGGAGCCTGCTTCTCCCTCTCTCCCTGCCCCTCCCCCTGCTGGTGCTTGCGCTCGCTCTTTCTCTCTCTCTCTCTCTCTCTCTCACTCTCAGTCTCACTCTATCTCAAATAAATAAAATATTTTAAAAATAAAATCAACCCTTGTTTTCTCAGAGTTGGTAGAGACAGTTTGGGAGGATTTTCCTTTTTTCAAGGAGCATTACAAAAACAAGATAGAAAAATCAGGGTCTCACTCATACATTAGCCCCCAAAGTGACTAGGAAATCGATGTGTTCACAGAGCGAGGGTTCCTATGCTTTTGTGATTTCTGTGCAGCCGCAGACTGCCTTAGCTACCCAGCTTTCTAGGCCTATGGATCCTATTTCAGTTACTCACCCCTGCCTGGCTTCAGTTCGGCCAAGCCACTGAGACCCTACCCGTGGGTGACTGGGGCTGACGACACTGTTGGGCTGAGTAGGCTTGATCAGTCTGTCTGAACTCAGATGCAGGTCATCCCTCCAAGTGGATCCCAGTGATCCTTTCTGCAGCCACCTGCAGGGGGTCCCTGAGGAAGAAAGGCATCTCCTCCTTCAGCTCCCAGATTCCCTGTGTCAGGTCATCGAGCTAAAACCCGGGCCTCCTTTCCTCGCCTGGCCTAGCAGGGCCTAAGGTGTGGGGCCCTATACATCCCATCTTTACCCTCTTGCCCATTTCCCCATGTTCTGTCCTCTTTCCAGTTAAGACTGCTTCTGTTCTCTGGTGAGGTTCTTCTTTCTCCTCACAGCCTAGGCCTTTTTGCTAGTCTTACTGGGCTTAGTCTTACTGGGAACCGACCAGGTTCTCAGGTTCCCAAAGCTTTGCCTATACCCTCTGTAACATACTCCAGACTTTGCCAACTTTGGTTCAGAAATCAACTAGCTCTCAGCTCATTAACAGAAAAAGAGGTGATAGACCACCCTGAGCAAATGAATGATCCAGGTCTTTGAATCTCGGGTAACCAGTCTACCCGACTTTCCCCAAGAGGTCTTACTGGACTCTTCCCATTTACTGAGCAGCTTGTATATAACAGGTGCTGTGTGAGACATTTACATATATGATCCTTACAACTCTGTGGAGTAGCTAATATGCTGTTATCCCCATTTTACAGATAAGGAAATGGAGGCTTAGCAAGGCTGCTTAGTTCACCTCCAGCTCACTTATAAATAAGTGGTAGAAAAGGATTAAAACCCAGCTCATATTATAAAATCTACGCTCTTAGGCTGTATATGGGTATATGGGATTGGTTCCCTCACACTTAGAATCCTTTTCCTTCAACAATCTCAGGTAATATGTAACAGGGGTGCCCTACAGGAAGAGAGGCCCCCTGGAGGTGGTGGAGCGCACATGGGCGGGTGCAGAGGAGGTGGGAGGGCCTGGGAAGGGGGAAGGGTCGCTGGAGTGCAGCCCGCCAGGACAGGGCCCAGAGCGGCCTTGCCAGAATGAAAACCAGTGCCCTTCTGCCCTCTGCCCAGCTCCCTGGAGATGACGTGCTACGACAGTGATGACGCCAACCCTCGCAGCGTGTCCAGCCTCTCCAGCCGCTCATCCCCCCTCTCCTGGCGCTATGGCCAGTCCAGCCCGCGGCTGCAGGCTGGGGACGCGCCCTCGGTGGGCGGAGGCTGCCGTTCGGAGGGGCCGCCCGCCTGGTACATGCACGGGGAACGGGCCCACTACTCGCACACCATGCCCATGCGCAGCCCCAGCAAGCTCAGCCACATCTCCCGCCTGGAGCTGGTCGAGTCCCTGGACTCAGACGAGGTGGACCTCAAGTCCGGCTACATGAGCGACAGCGACCTCATGGGCAAGACCATGACGGAGGACGACGACATCACTACCGGGTAAGGCCCCTTGCACTGTGGGGCAAGGGAGCTAGGGAGGGCAGGGCGAAGACCAGTGGAGCGGGATTCCTTTAGAGGGGAGTGGGACTCACGACAGGAGCTTGGGTTGCTGTGCTGTGACAAGACACAGCCGTGCGAGGCATTTGGACACTGGTTGTGGCTGCTCTTGAAATTGGATGTGGTATTTTACGAGCTTTGGGGGTAGTGGTGGGGTGAGACCCCCATTGGAGGAGCTGATTGGTCAATAAGGGGCCTCCCTGTCATTGGCCCGGGTGGCTGTCGTTCTAGGGCATGCCCCGCCCTCTTCTCCAGTCCTTTGCCCCCAAAAGGCTGCCGCGGGAAGGGCTCTGGGAAATGGTGTCAGTCCCAGTTCACTAACTCCTTGTGGGCCTTGGACAACCTCATTTGCTATCCCATTTGTTTTTTTTTTTTTTTTTAAGATTTTATTTATTTATTTGACAGAGAGAAACACAGCCAGAGAGGGAACACAAGAAGGGGGAGTGAGAGAGGGAGAAGCAGGCTTCCCGCTGAGCGGGACACCCGATGTGGGACTCGATCCCAGGTCTCCGGGATCATGACCTGAGCCGAAGGCAGTTGCTTAACCAACTGAGCCACCCAGGCGCCCCTGCTATCCCATTTGTAAAAAGAGGATGACAGTACTACATCTGTCAACCTCCGAGTCTAATTCAAAGAGAAAATGAAAGCACTACTGAAACAGAAAATTGATTCTGGCTGCTCCCCTTCCCTCGCCAGAGTTCCCCGCGCCTCTGTCCCTGCCTTCGCCCATAGCACTGTTTTGGCTGCTCTGGTTTCTTCCTCTGCAGACCTTCTACCAGTGAGCAAATTCCTAGCCCCTATCCAGGTCTGTTAAACCCTTCCTTCCTGTGCTTTGCCCCACAGGGACCCTTATCTTCTCTCTTCTGCCCCCAGTGGGCAGGGTTGGGTTTGTGGAGCAACCAGGACATAGGCAACAGTGTGGGAAGTGAAGATAGGATGAAGAAAGTGTGTGTGTGTGGGGGGGGGGTGTCTTGGCCCAACTGTTCCAAGCCATGAGATTGAAGAGCTGTAGTGGTTCTGGAACCTTCTCTAGGGCATCTTTCAGCTCACTGCTACGTCCTGTCTTCCTTCTTGGTTTGCTGGGACTTTCCAAGGGACCACACAAGTAGTGACAACACCCCTTCCCCCACCCCTCTCAGGGACTACCTCTTCCCAATAAAAACTCCAAGCTTCAAGAGAATGAAAAGTAGCTCCTCCTAGGAAAGGGCTAAGAGCTGAGCTCCAGGCCATCCGCTGTTCCCCACCCCTGGGGACGAACTTGGAGGGACTGGGCAGGGCCTGTCCAGCTGATGAGGCTCTTCTGGAACAAAACAACTGACTCATGAGTGGGGTTGTTTACTGCCTCTTAAAACCCAGGGGCCTGCCCGACCTCATGCTTAGATCCACCAGCCTGGAACTGGGACTGGAGAAAAGCCATCCAGCTCTTCCTGTGCTCAGAGGGCTTTGCCGGGCAAGAAGGAGAGCCAAGGTATCTGACAGGCTGCTGTGCCGGGGAGCTGCTTCTCTGGGGAAGCTGCTTCTCTGGGGAAGTGTCCAGTCCCTCTGAGAACTCCCAATTGGGTAGGGCAAAGGGAGGCACAGCCCCTGTGAGGCAGAGAGCTCTGAAAGGTTCCCATGTGTTGGAAGGGCCGGAGCCCCAGCCCTCAGGTAGCTCCCAGACAGAGGAAAGTGAGAGTCATCCCCCACGGTGCATGCAATGGCCATGGCAGAAAATTTCCCAAACACGGGAAGGCACAGGACTCCTGCCTTTGGATAGATTCCGGTCTGACGCAGGTGGCAGGACTTCCTTTCCTAGCTGTGTGAGCTTGGGGAAGTTAGGAAACCTCTCCAGGCTTTAGTCTGTCTGTCTGCTAAACGCAGATAATAGAACCTATCTCAGAATGATTATAAGGATTAAATAGATAAATACATAGAAAGTGCTTGGAGTAATCCCTGTCTCATTGTAAATGCTCAATAAATGTTAGTTTTTGTTTTTTGTTTTTTGTTGTTTTTTGTTTTTTTCTGTTACTGGTCATTATGGTTCCTATTAAAATGTCATTCTGGGGGCGCCTGGGTGGCTCAGTTGGTTAAGCGACTGCCTTCGGCTCAGGTCATGATCCCAGAGACCCGGGATCGAGTGCCACATCGGGCTCTCTGCTTGGCAGGAAGCCTGCTTCTCCCTCTCTCACTCCCTCTGCTTGTGTTCCCTCTCTCGCTGTGTTTCTCTCTGTCAAATAAATAAAAATCTTTAAAAAAAAATAAAAAAATAAAAAAATAAAATGCCATTCTGAAGGAGAAGAAGGACTCCTGCCTTCTGAGGGTCCCAGACTTGCCCCTGGGGACTGCACAGTCTCACCAAGTACCACTCAGGTTCAGCAGCTGGGACAGATGTAGGGGTAGCTGGCCAATCCTGGCAACACCGATTTTGTGGGTGTGAGGGTATGGAATGCTAGGCAGAGGGGAGCCAGGAACGATGCTCTTAATTCTCCCTCTAGCACCCTTTCTTCATCCCCTTCCCTACGGACAGGGGGTGTGCTTACTGAATCAGTAAAAAAAAGCAGACTTCATTGAGGCTAGCAGGAATGAGAATGTACAAGCCCAGGGAAATGTGCAGTTCCTAGGGGGAAGAAAGCATCAACTAGAGGAAGCCATGACGTGGACCTCACTGTAAACTGCAATGCTGGTTTCCAACATGATTTCATGTGTGTTGTTTATGGGCGGGCTGCAATTAGCAGGAACTCTTAACACTTGATAGTTCTAAGGTTTCTCCATTGTTGACTTCTCTGCCAGGACTGGGAACACACCCACCCTTCAATGTGCTAAGGAAGTCAGAGCAGAGGGGAGCCCGCTTATAATCCCAGTAATTTTAATGTAAACACTCCTCAATTTTGTGTTTCCTGGTTAAGTGTTGCACTTTTTCTTAGAGACTGGGCATCCTCTTGATTCCAGCAAGAGAACATACAGTCCTGAGCAGTCCCTGCTCAGCCCCGTTCTTGGCTCTCCCGTCTGCACTGTGGTTTCTGTGCAGGTTTTATAATTTAGAAAATGTCCTGTTTCTAAGAAAATTGTTTTCCCTATTCATGAAGCGGGTAGGGCTGTTCCCGGTAGGGGTGGCCTGCTGGGTCTCCCTTCTGACCCACACAGTGACACCTCCTTGTCCCCCCCTTTCCCCCCCACCCATCAGCCACTGCCCACTGCCATCCATTCACTCTCCTGCCTCCCAGGAGCTCCCAGTACTAGGCCAGCAGGAGAGGTGAAGGCTCTGCTTTCCCCACTGGGTGACAGGATCAGCCACAAGCCATCCGAGTGAGCCATGCAAGATGATGGAGGTTCGGAGTGCTCTCAGTTATCTGCGAGGGAGAGCAGCCCCTTGGGTGTTTTCCCCCAGGCTCACATCCACTCTCTCCACTCCATCCAAACACCAGGCCTTCCCTGGGCTGCCAGTCTGGGGGGGCTCAGGGAAGGCAGCTTTTTTAAGCAGAAGCTCAGCAAACTAGAATGAGAAACATGCATTTGCGGCCAAAAGAATCCTATCTTTAAAAATTATAGTTTTAGGGAGCCTGGGTGGCTCCGTGGGTTAAGGTCTTTGCCTTCAGTTCGGGTCATGATCTCCGGGTCCTGGGATCGAGGCCCATGGCGGGCTCTCTGCTCAGCGGAGTTCCTGCTTCCCCCTCTCCCTCTGCCTGCCTCTTTGTGTACTTGTGATCTCTCTCTCTCTGTATCAAATAAATAAAATCTTTAAAAATTATAATTCTAAAAAAATTGTGGTAAAATGCATTTTTTTAAATATGTAGTAAGTCAACAGCTGCAGTTTTTAGACTGCAGCTCAGTGGCTCAAAGCACATTCACCTGTTTGTGTAACCATGGTGGCCACCCATCTCCAGAACTTTCTCCATCTTCCCAAACTGAAACTCGGTCCCCGTGGAAAGCTAACTCATCCTTTTCCCCTCCGCCCCAGCCCCTGGCCACCACCATTCTATGGTCTGTGTCTGTGAACTTGACTGCTCCAGGTGTATCACTCATACACATAAGGTTCGTACAGTATGAGTCCTGCTAGGACTGGTTTGTTTTACCTAGAGCATAATGTCCTCAAGGTTCATTTATGTGTAGCATGTACCAGAATTTCCTTCCTTTTTAAGGCTGCATGATATTTTAATATAGATCTACCACTTTTTGTTTATCTATGTAGCTGTCGATGGATTGTTTCCACTTTTCGGCTCTTATAAATAATCCTGCTGTGAACGTTGCTGAGCAAATATCTGTTCAAGCCCTTGCTTTCACTTCTTTGGAGGTATATACCAAGAAGTAGAATTATTGGATCATATATAGTTACATATGATCATATGCGGTTACTCCATTTTTAATTTTTTGAGGAACAACTATACTGTTTTCCACAGGGTCCTATCATTTTCCAGTAATGCCTGAGGGGTACAATTACTCCACCTCCTTGCCAACACATAATTTTCTGTTTGTTTGGGGTTCTAATAATAGCCATCCTAATGAGTGTGAAGTGGTGTCTCACTGTGGTTTTGATTTGTGTTTCCCTGATGACCAGCGATGTTGAACATCTTTTCATGTGTTTCTTGGCCATTTGTACGTCTTCTTTGGTAAAATGCCTATTCAAGTCCTTTGCCCATTTTTTCATTGGGTTGTGTTGTCCTTGTAGGAGTTCTTTATATATTCTGGTTATCAGACACATGATTTATGTCTTATGAGACATGATTTGTGAATACTTTCTCCCGTCCTGTGGGTTGCCGTTTCATTCTGTTGTTGGTGTCCTCTGAGTACAAAAGTGTTTCATTTTGACGAGCTCCAGCTTATCTAATGTTTTTTTGTTGCCTGTGCTTTAGGTGTTGTATCCAAGACGTCACTGCCAAATCCAATATCATGAGCCTTTGCCCCTGTGTTTTCTTCTAAGAGTTTTATACCTAATGGCTCTTTTTAAAAATAGATATTCCAAATCTCCTTCCAGACCTACCAAGGCAGAATCTTTGCTACTCAGGAAACCATATTTCTCTAAAGCTTCTCAGTGATTTTAGACTTGTCTATCTTCCCATAAAGGACAAGAGTCTTCTTATTCTTTTTTTTTTTTAAGAGTCTTCTTTATAGCACTCCTGACGGCTGCTCTTTCAGTATTGCCTTGCATAGACACAGTGAGCTTATTCTATTTCAAATAGAACAAAATTATGAGAAAGTTTCTAAATATTCACCTGAAATCTGCTTCCCTTCTGCCTATGGATTCAAATGCTCCCATCCAAGAAAAATAGAATATGTGTAAATCTCTATTCAGATATTTCAACCTGTTCTTAATGATTGCTTAGATAGTCTCTTCTCTAGGCAGAAAGGAAGGAAGGAAGGAAGGAAGGAAGGAAGGAAGGAAGGAAGGAAGGAAGGAAGGAAAAAGAAAAGAAAGTCCCCAGCTTATTTCATTACTTTCTTAAATGACCCCGTTTTCCAGATCCCGATTATCCTGGTCACCCTCGCCTAGAAGCTCTCAAGTTGTCAATGATCCTCTTAAAATGTGGCACCTAGACCAATCACCGCCTGACACTCGTCCTGCCAGGGTGATCTCTAAAGCATGACACTACAGACAATTTCAAATTGGCTGTGGGCTGTCCTAGATGACAGTTTGAGAGACACTTTTACCTCTTGAAAAGAGAACAGGAATTTGTTTTTCTAAAAATAGGAAGGTCTGGAATTTAATCTAAGTAAGAAGATAAGTTCCATGGCCATCTGTCCTTCCCATTCTTGGCACGCAGAGCTGGAGCAGGAGGGGAGTCAAGGATGGGCTCCCTCACAGAGGTAAATAGAGGCCCTGGGCATAGGGAGCAGGTGTGCTCGGAGGGAATGGAGGTCAGAAGGCCCTCTGTTCCCTCGCTACTTGAACTTGGATGCCTCTCTCAATGTCTCCATTTCTGCCCACATGAATGGCAGCTTCGCTGGGCTGTGTCTGAGCTGGGCGGCTGTAGTACCACCATGTTGCACACCTCCAGGGGGCGCCATTCCATGGTGTAGAGTTGTGTCATCAGCAGCCCTGGCAGACCTGTACCAAAGGCCACAGAGCCAGCAGGCCCCGTCTTGAAAGAGCTCTGCGGGTGTGTGTCGGAGGGACAGCGGGATTTCTTGGTGACTGTCTGCTGTGCCCTGTGTCTCTCCTCAGGTGGTTTCCTGCCTCATGTGTGTGGCTGGATGTTCCAGGCTTCTTGTTCCCTCCACGCCTCCCCTCCCTTCCCCAGCCTGTCCTCTTGAACTGTGCTTGGGGGCTCAGGAACAGATGGGATTCGTTTCCTTCTTGGCTCTGAAGTGTCCTGACGTTGAAAAATGTCAACTAAAATAAACCGTAGGCCCCTGCCTTCTCCCAGGCTGGCTCTCTGCTCCCAAAGGCAGTGAGCCCAAGCCTTAAAGGGACACCTCCCAGGCTTGTGACGCTGGCCTCAGCCTTGGTCTGCAGCCACCTGCCCCAGAAGGAAGAGCCTCATTTGCTGCTCTCCAGTTTGGCTGATATCTGACTGGTAAAGCCCAAATGCCCAACCCAACCACCTCCGGGGAGAAGAATTCTCTTGGAATGGGCTGAGTTCGTGGGTTTGTACAAAGAGAAGAGAATCTTTTTTAATTTGAATGGACAGTGGGGGTGGGGGGTGTCTTCTCCCTTCATTTCCCCTGTTTCCAGGCAGTTCTTGAGTATCCCAACTAGTGGGCAGCTGGCCCAGGCCTGATTCTTCCCAATGGAGCACAAGGACTAGGGTAGAGGGCAGTGGGGAATCATTCAGAGGGAAAACCCAACGTTGAAGCACAAGAAGGAAACTCTAGTTTCTGTCCCTAAAAGTTTTCAAATCTAAAAGGGAGGTAGGAGGCCTCCTGGTCAATGGCGAAGGAAGTGGTGTGTAGTTGAAGTAGACTGGTTTTCGCCATTTGGGGGTTAACATCTAACGATGACAGTGTTGACCCACAGACTCATCCAGGCAGCCTTGCCTGATAATTTTCTGTGGTGCCGGGGAAGGAGCATCTGGGGGTCTGGACTTCCATCCGAAGCCCCCCTCTAGCTTGCTGTGTGACCCTGAGCTAGTCCCCTAGCCTCTCTGACTCTTAGTTTGTTCATTTGTGAAAAGGTAACCATTTTTGCCTTGTGAGGATCAAGTGAAAAAGAAAAGTGGGAGTGCTTTGAAATGTATTAAGAGCTGGTAGTTCGAAATAGTGTTCTGATCTCAACTTACTGTTCTGTTCATTGAGCTGATGGCCTCTGTCTTAATTAGGAGCTGTTAGAGTACCCAAATAAGGGGTCTCCAGCTGGGCCTCTGAATTCTCTGAACTTGGGCTTTGACTTCTTTGGCAAAAAATGACCTTGTTTTACTTTTCAACACCATCTTGAAATTCTTTTAGCCCTGTGACATGCATTTAAATCAACAGACCTTTGAGAACGGGCTTATCCATGGAGGCCTACTACCGCCCCAGGGGCAGTGGAGTAGAGTGGCTGAGACCGAAGCCTCGCAGCTCCTGGGTCCTGGGTCCGAGTCCTGGCTCTTCTTATTAGCTCTGTGGCTTTGGGTAAGGGCTTATCCTCCCTCTACCTGTTTCCTTAGCTGAAAAACGTGGGCAGTCATGGGACTTACTCTGGGAGAGTGGATGTGAGGATTAAATTTGTTAATATGTTTATATATAATAAGTGCTCAACACATGCTAGCTTTGGTCTTTTGGCCTTTTGATGGCAGGCCCTTTCAAATGCACAGGCCTGAGCCGTCACATGCACATTCGAAATGATAATACAGTATTTGGAAAAGTGTGTGTTAACCTTTATCCTTCAAAAGGATGTTTCTGAGCCTCGCTTGAGGCTGACAGTCTAAGTGGTTTGCCGAGCAAGGTGGTTGTGTTCTCTTGCAGCAGATGGCAGCTCCGCCCCCCCCCCCAAAGTGGGAGATCTGGGCCACAGGTAGTTATGCAGTAAAGCTAAGCTAATTACACGCATGATCACACAAGTGGACACAGCCCCTTTCCCATCGTGACCTGCTAACTGGCTGTCTCCCATGCTCAAACATACGTTTATTCTCTGGGAAGAGTGTCTTGTGCCGGGGTCCCCAGAAGGAGACCTTGAGACAAGTGGTTTCTTTGAGTGCAAGTAGTTGATTTGGGAGATGACTCTAGAAAACGCTGATAGGGAGTGGGGAAGTGAGCCACAGGAGAGAAGGGAAGCCAGAGCAGGACGTGTTTACGTTTAGGAGCAGGTTACTGCTGTGGGCAATGGACCCTTAGGGGGAGCACTGCTCAGAGCTGTCCCATGTAGTGGGCAAGGAAGCATGGGTGTTTACCTTTTGACTGCCAGTTGTGATGGGCTGCGGGCAACTCCAAGGGGAATTGCATCCTGGCTTTTCTAGCGTGTTCCACACAGGCCGAGAGATCCCTCAGGGGAGAAGACAGGGATTCTGAGGCACAGGTGCAACAGTGTTCTTTTCTTTTTTTTAAGATTCTATTCATTTATTTGACAGAGAGAGAGAGAGAGAGAGAAAGAGAGGGCGCGCGCGCTTGAGCCTGAGCAGGGGGAGTGCCAAGCAGAGGGGGAGGGAGAAGTAGGCTTTCTGCCAAGTGGGGAGCCCGATGGGAAGCTCCATCCCAAGACCCCAGGATCATGACCTGAGCTGAAGGCAGCTGCTTAACCAATTGAGCCCCCCAGGTGCCCCAGCTTTCTGTTAACATCTATGGGAAGGGTGACTGCAGAGTGGGTGGGACACAAATGGCATTGATTATAAAGAGGGGAGTTGAGATGAAAGGAGGGTGTAGAGTCTGATTCCTGCCTCCAGATGGAAGAAGAGGGTGGCTTCAGAGAGCTCCTGGCTCCTGAAACACCCTTTAATTCTTAAAACAAAATAGCTTTAGCACTAGCACTCTCTAGGCTGTGCAGGGTTAACTTGGATCACAGTGCCTGCTCAAACC
>PITA01030780.1:0-16073 GCA_004023965.1 Spilogale gracilis | reverse complement strand
GAGAAACAGGCTTCCTGGGAGCAGGGAGCCTAATATGGAACTCAGTCCCAGGACCCTGGGATCATGACCTGAGCCGAAGGTGAACCTAGTTCCTTAACTCACAATCTACAAAGATTAACTCAAGATAGATCATCGACTTAAATATAAGAGCAAAAATTAACGTCTGAAGAAACCATTGGAAAAAATCTTCATGACCTTGAGTTAGGCAGAGATCTTAGATACAGCAAAAGCACAACTGACTAACGAAAAATATCAGCAAATTAGATGTCATCAAAATTAATTTTTTGCACTTAAAAAGACATCATTAAGAAAATTTAAAAAGGGGGGGGCACCTGGGTGGCTCAGTTGGTTAAGCAACTGCCTTTGGCTCACGTCATGATTCCAGAGTCTCGGGATCCAGTCCTACATCGGGCTCCCAGCTCCCAGGGAGTCTGCTTCTCCCTCTAACCTTCTCCTCTCTCATGCTCTCTCTTACTCACTCTCTCTCTCTCAAATAAATAAATAAAATCTAAAAAAAAATTAAAAAAAAAAACCTTAGAGGTGCCTGGGTGGCTCAGTAGGATAAACGTCTGACTTCAGCTCAGGTCATTATCCCCAGGTCCTGGGATGAGTTTCCTATGGGACTCCCCACTCAGCATGGAGTCTGCTTCTCCATCAGCACCCCCACCCCGCTTGTGATCTCTCCTTCTCTCTCCTAAGCACTCTCTCTCTCAAATAAATAAATAAAAATCTTTTTTAAAAACGGGCAAAAGATTTGAATCGATTTTTTTCTAAATAAGAGCGATGGATGGATAATAAGCATACAAAAAGATGTTCAACATCATTAGTCATTAGAGAAATGCAAATTAAAACCACAATGATATACCACCTCACACACACCAGGATAGCTATAATCAGAGATAGACAATAGGTGTTGACAAGGATATGGGTAAACAAATCCTCATATATTGCTGATGGGAATATAAAATGGTACAAGCATTTTGGAATAACAGTTTGGCCGTTTCTCAAAAAGTTAAACAATTCCACTAGAAATTCCACTCCTAGAGAGATGACAACACATGTACATACAAAGACCCTTACATGAACGTTCATAGCAGCATTATCCAAAATAGCTAAAAACTGGAAACACATGGGGCGCCTGAGTGGCTCAGTTGGTTGAGCGACTGCCTTCGGCTAAGGTCATGATCCCGAAGACCTCGGATCAAGCCCCACATTGGGTTCCCTGCTCGGCGGGAAGCCTGCTTCTCCCTCTCTCACTCCCCCTGCTTGTGTTCCCTCTCTGGCTATGTTTCTCTCTGTCAAATAAATAAAATCTTAAAAAAAAAACACTTAGTTTAAAAAAAACAAAACAAAACTGGAAACACAAATGACCATCAACTGGTATGGAAGTGATCAGGTATATCTGTACAATGGGATACTCTTCAGCACCCGAAGGGAGCAAACAACCCCCTGCTACAGCATGGATGAACCTCGAAAGCTTTATAATGAATGAACAAAAGCCAGAAACAAAAGACCACATATTATAGCATCTATATGAAATCTCCAGAAAAGGCAAATTTATAGACAGAAAGCAGATGGATGGTTGCCTAGGGCTGGAGCTGGAGACGGGACTGCAAACAAGCAGGAGGGACCTTTCTAGACTGCTGGAAAGCTTCTGTAATTGGACTGTACTGATAGTGGCACAACTCTGTAAATCACCGAATTTGTTTAAAAATGCATTTTAAAAAAAGATTTATTTACTTATTTTAGGGGGAGAAGGGTTGAGAGTGTCTTTTTTTTTTTAAGATTTTCTTTATTTATTTGACAGAGAGATAGATCACTGGTAGGCAGAAAGGCAGGCAGAGGGAGAGGGGGAAGCAGGCTCCCCGCTGAGCAGAGAGCCCAATGTAGGGTTTGATCCCAGGGCCCTGAGATCATGACCTGAGCTGAAGGCAGTGGCTTTAACCCACTGAGCCACCCAGGCGCCTTTTAGAGAGAGTCTTAAGCAGACTCCTCGCAGAGCACAGGCCCTGCCACCGGTAGCAATCTCAGGAGCCTGAGATCTCAGCCTGAGCCGAAAGCAAGAGTCAGTCCCTGAACTGACTGCGCCACCCAGGGGCCCTGAAAATGCATGATTTCAAAGGATGGTAATAATGTAGGTGACCTGTTAGGATATTATGGTGGGACTCTAGGGAGGAAAAAGGCAGCAGACAGCCTCCATTTTCAGAGTTGCAAAAGAGAATAATGCCAGCCCAGGCCAGGATGAGATCAGGGAGGTGCAGGAACCTGGTGGGTGTGATGGGAGCGTGGAGCTTGAGGAGTGGGACCCCCAAAGCCTTAGCTTCCGGAATGCAAGGGAGAAGCAATCGCTGCCCCCGGTTGTACCTACAGCTTTGGAGCTTAAGAGTCTGAAATACTTGAGGGTTGAACTATAGGGTGGCTTAAAACACTATCAGCGTGTTAGCAAGAAACGGCAACTGTCCCATAACATCAGCCAACCCCAGGCCCTGGATCCGCTTCCCCCAACACTTCCGCGGGAGAGCACTTGCAATCTAAGATATTTCATGAGAATGTATATGAAGCCGTGCCGTCCAGCGGACAGGAAGTGCGGGCAAGTCCTGGGCTCTGAGAACCCCAGCCAGGTAAGGTAGTCTGGACTGGTCCACCCAGCCCGGAGCCCTCAAACCCAGGATAGGGCCGAAACGCAGCAGCAATCGCGGCCTGCAGGGGGCGCCCGATCGTAACGCGCGGCCCACTTCGCCCAGAGGCCCCGCCCCGTCACGTGCGCGCAGCGTCGCGTCACACCCGGAAGCAGCGGCTGAAGCGGAGTCCGGAGCAATGAGTGGGGAGCCGGGGCCGACGTCTGAAGCGCCCCCTCCCGGGGAAATTGAACCGGGTAGTGGGGTGCGCATCGTGGTGGAGTACTGGTGAGCGTCTCGAGCCGGTGGGGTGGCCGGACCGAACGGGGGTGGGTCCACGGGAGGCCCCTCCCCCGAAACCCCGGCAGAGCCCAGGCATCTTGTCTCTAGTGAACCCTGCGGATTTGAGGCGACCTACCTGGAGCTGGCGAGTGCCGTGAAGGAGCAGTATCCTGGCATTGAGATCGAGTCGCGCCTGGGGGGCACAGGTGAGGCCCGTAGAACACCTGCTGAGTCAGTGTTCTAAATCCCAACTCTACCACTTTCTAGCCCTGGAACTGGTTTTACATAATGTCCAGCAGTGTCTGGCATGTAGTAAAATGTCCAGCCAACTCGAGGCCCCTTCCAAAGGTGAGGGGGGACACAGATGAAGCCTGTAGGGAAAAACGGGTGAGACTGCAGAAGTGTAAGGTTGGAGGGGAGGGAGCCTTTCTTTGAGTTATGAAGCTGGGGTCCAAAGGACACACAGGTAACAACGCCTTTGGCTTGACCGGGGTTGGGAAATGGCTCAGAGAACTAGTCTCTAGTGGGGCCAGTGGAGACATGAAGGAGCCTATGTGAAGTCCTAGGAGTAGGAGAGCCTCTCTTTGCTTATTGTCAGCATACAGTTCATTCGTTGATTCATTTAATACCAGGGGCCTTTGAGATCGAAATCAATGGACAGCTGGTGTTTTCCAAGCTGGAGAATGGGGGCTTCCCTTATGAGAAAGATGTGAGTATTTACTGTCGGGAGGCCCTGGTTCACCCTTCCCCTGCAATGGATCATCCCATTCCACCTCTGCCCTCTAGCTCATTGAGGCCATCCGAAGAGCCAGTAACGGAGAACCCCTAGAAAAGATCACGAACAGCCGTCCTCCCTGCGTCATCCTGTAACTACACCTGATTCTGGGTTCCTGATGTTCTGGGACCCAAGCCTTGGTCTCCTGTTTGGTCCTGCTGAGGGCTCCCCACTGCCTCTTTCCCCTCGTCTGGGTCCTGATAAGCTAAGAGACTCTGGCCTTCACTTTGTCCCTTTGGGTACCAGGAAGGAACAGAAGCTGCTGTGGTCTTGGGGGTGGGAGAGAGACCTTCTCCATGGACATTATCACAGCCGTCTTATACCCCTTTCCCAGGATCAGTGCCCCAGAAAGTCTGCTCCCCACTCCAACTTAGCTGTACTGGTCAAATGCCCCCACAGTTCTAACTTAACCTTCCACTAGCCCTGGGCAGTGTCAGCTCTTGGCAATAAAGTGGCACTGCAAATACCTGTACCAAACTGGTATGTTTTTATGTTTGTGGGGGGGTTGGTAGCACGAAGGCCAGCCCAGCCTTTATACCACCAGGGGGCTCTGCTGGCTGGGTGGGCTTTTGTTGGGATAGTTCCTTCTAGTTCAAGGATTTCCTCTCATAGCCAAAGTATGGAAACTGCCTCTTCTTTCCTCCCTCTCCCCCTCCAGGGAGGACATAACCCCCATTCTGGCGGGTGGCCTTAGGAATTCATATTTTCTAAACTAGAATGATATGGTTGTCAAAGGGCTCTGAGATCAAACTCCCAACTTGAAGATTCCGCCCCCCAACCCAAAAGCCAGGAATAGGAGGATAGGCTCCTCATTCAAGCTTTCTGAATTCCTAGCCACTCCCTCCAGAAAAGATGACTTGAATGTAAGTTAGTTGAGCGGTATAGGTTGGCACAGAGCCACCCCAGACATAGGCTGGTACCCAGCTGTTTTCCAAAATATATTTGCAAATGGAGAAAGTGGGTGTGGAGAAAGGACACCCTTCCCCCAACCCCAGGGCCCCACCCCTCTCTCCCGAGTCCTTATTTCATCTTTTTTTAAAAAAAAAAAGTAAAAACAAAACAAGAAAAGCAGTCTGTACAAGGGCTGGATCTGGCCGCTTTGCTGCTCCCTTCTTCCTGGGCGCAGAGCTAGGTCTCAGGGACAGTCTCTGAATGCATTGCTCTTGTTCATAAGGCACTCCCTTGGAGCTGCCTCCCTGTCTACGCCCAGCTTCCCTAGTCCTTCAGTGTCAAAGATCTGGAATAAGTGAACCAGGCTGAGCTGCTCCCCCAGGTGAGGAGACTGGTTGTGGCATCCATGGAACCCAAGAGTTGGCTGGGGCAGGGCTCCAAAGTCCGTCAGGACTCCCCAGTGCTATCCCCTCGACCAACCAGGCTGGGCCTCTTTCAGCTACCAGGGATCTGGAGGAGGAAGGAAGGTTCCCGGTGTGGCAGGATCCCCTGGATGTGGGCCAAGGGCCCATTTCCTGCCTCATCCCGACTCAAGCCAGAAGTCGGGCCTTCCCCATTCCCTGAGAGTTCAGCAGGGCCTCGGCAGACTTGGACTCTTGGCTCACACTGGCACGTCCAGGCCCAGGTACTCAGGGTTCTCTGCTGTAGGGGTCCCTTCAAAGGTGCTGGGTGGAGAGCCCCGCTCTGATGGGTCCTGGTCCCAGTAATAGAGGTTGTCAAAGGCTGGGCTGAAGGCCGGAGGAGGGTGGGGCTGAGCGGCAGCCCTGCCCCGGGGTGCCAAGTACTCGGGGTTCTCCACAGCACTCCCAAAGGCAAAAACGTCTTTGACAACTCCATTCTTGCCAGGGGAGAGAGTCTTGGGGGACAGAGTCTTGGGCCTTTCCAGAGTGGCACGAGAAGGAGGCAGAGGGCCTTCTAGGGGCGAGGGGGGCTGCGGCCAAACCTCTGGCTGGTTCACGTATTCTGAAAGGGCAAGAGGAGGGGGCCTGTTAGGGGAAGGAGCCCATGTGTCCCAGTACTACCAGTGCCCCCACTCCCCCAACTCCCTCCCCCACTTCCCTCCCAAACTCTCAGCTTGGGTCTGGATTCATACCAGGCTGGGGGCTGCAGGTCGGCGGGGCAACGTAGCCATCAGTCTCAGGGGGTAGGGGTATGGTAGGGTCCTCGCTGTACCGCTGTAGAGGGCTGGGGTCCTGTGAGGGCAGGTTCTGCAGCCCCTTGGCTGCCCCCATTCCCAAGTCGCCATCAAACACATCAGAGCCAGCCCCCTCTGAGGGCGCCCGTGGAGACCTGGGGGGCTCCTCCTCGGAGGGCTCCAGTCCCGGTGTCAGCTCACCACCGCCACTCTGGAGACGAGAGGAGGTTGTGATAGGGGCATTCGTGGATCTGGGATGGAGACTGCACAGGAAGTGACCAGGAAATAAACTGGTTACCACTGGGGGTCGACAGAGTCACCATGGAGACAAAGAGGGCAAGGGCTGGAAGGCAGAAGTCCTCAGGGATGGTGGGGTCTCCCCAAGAGGTGATTTGGGGGGGCTAGCAAAGGAGAAAGGGACCCTAATCCTTGGGGGAGGTAAGTACACCCGCCCACCGCGGTGTGACTGAGTGCACTGACCCTCGTGGACGAGCTGCGGTGTCTGCGGTGGGCCGGGCCCCCAGCACCTTGGGCAGGGTCGGGGCAGAAGAACCCCTGCTGGGGTACCAGGTACTCCTCAGCGTCCACCAGGTCCCCCATGTCGTCATCTTCCAGCAGCGAACGGTAGAAGGTGCTGTCCAGCGGGCTGGCGGGGCCCAAGTCTTCATTCTGGGGAGGAGGGAGGCAGCGTGGTGACCGCTCCCCAGCCCAGTGCACAGCCTCCCCGGAAGACTCAGGGAGGACAAGGTCTGACAGATCAGGTGAGGGCTGGGCTCAGAGGCCGGGGACCCGAATCCTCTCCCTTTCCACCCTCTGTGGGAGAGTGCTCTTTAGTCACAGGCAGGGATGGAAGGGAAAGGCCCAGTACCTGGATGACCACAAAGCGCTGGGGGTCTCTGGCCATGCGGGAGAATTCAGCCACCAACTCCCGGAACCGTGGTCGACATTCAGAGTCTATCATCCAACCTGGGGGAGCGCACAGAGCTCAATATCTCAGTTCTGGCTGTAGTCTGTGTGTGGCCCGGTCCCAGTCCGTCCCTCTCCAGTCGGTCTTGACAAGACTCCCCTACACCCCAGCAGCCCATTAGTACAGCCCAAGCCCTCAGGTGATAGAGGAGAGGTCTCAAACTCAGGTCCTGAGCTAGACCCTCGGAGAATCTCTACTAGTTTCTTTCCCCTTTCTATGTTGCATATAAGTCTTTTCCTAGGTGGTCCTCCAGAGGTCCTCTGGCCTGGTACTGGAAGTGAGGGAAGTGAGACCCTTCCAAGGCTGCTTTAGCCATAATAGGGACCCTGCTTGGACCCACTTGGTCCCCTCCCATCCCCCTTAGAGACTCCCCCACCCAGAACCTCCCATCCCTCCTCCAGGCAGCTGGCACAGCTCAGCTACACACATTTGACCATGATCATGTAGACATCAATGGTGCAGATGGGGGGCTGGGGCAGCCGTTCCCCCTTCTCCAGCAGGTCAGGGATCTCCCGGGCTGGGATCCCATCGTAAGGTTTGGCCCCAAAAGTCATCAGTTCCCACACAGTCACACCTGGGGCAGAGATGGGAGTAGGGTTAGAGATGGGGGGGAGCAAGAGGGCGCTTTAGTACACTGAGCCCCAGAGGCTCTGCCTAAGAGCCTGGCACCACAGGGGAAGGAAGGGAAGGGTGCACTGCCAAAGGTGCACTGCCCAGCCTTTCCCTAGTCCCAGGGAAGTGCAGACCCTGGCAGCCCCTTCCTTCCCTCCCACACTCATGCTAAGATATCTCCATTAATTCTCCCACTCCTGCTCTCTTCCTCCCTCTGTGCCCCCCACCCCAGGGCCACGGATCCTTGTCGGCCCCTCCTCCCAACCCTCCCGGCCACACACCGTAGCTCCACACATCACTCTGGTGGGTGAACCGCCGGCGGAGGATGGATTCCAGCGCCATCCACTTGATGGGCACCTGGGAGAGCAAAGAAGTCCTCAAACTAGGTGTGGTGGGGACATGGGTCTCCTTAAAGTTTCCCAGGGGCCAGACCCCATCCCACCTTTCCTCACTCTGCTCCCTCCTCTAACCTTGCCCCCATCCGCGTGGTACTCAGTCTCATCAATGTCCAGCAACCGAGCCAGCCCGAAGTCTGTAATCTTGACGTGGTTGGGACTCTTGACCAGCACATTCCGGGCAGCCAGGTCCCTGTGCACAAGCCGAACGTCCTCCAAGTAGCTCATCCCCTGTGATTAGAGGCACCTCTATGGACCCCACCCTGGCCGTATTCTCCCAAGAAACCTCCCCATCCTAACCCTGCGTGGGGACAGGCTTGTCCCGGAGGACACCCACAGTGCCCAGGTGCCCTGCATGCATACCTTGGCGATCTGCACACACCAGTTTAGCAGGTCCTGGGAGCCCAGGCGCCCACGGTGCTCTCGGACATGGTCCAAGAGACAGCCATAGGGCATAAGCTGTGTCACCAGCTGCACCGTGGACGTCAGGCAGATGCCCAGAAGGCGGGATACATATGGGGAGCCCACGCCAGCCATCACGTATGCTTCCTGGGGGCAAGGGTACGCACTGAGGGGGTGGGAGGCAACACCCCCGCAGCCACCACACACCCCTCTTGAGCGCCAAGGCGTCATGGGGGATCCTCACTCAATCCAACCCCATTCATCACAAACTGGAACCGTGGCCCACAGGCAGGAGGTTAAGAGTTGGAGTTTGGGGGACCACACCACGTCTCCCCAAACTGCAATGAGGAGAGACCAGAGCCCAAGCTAGAGAGGGTGCAGAGGCTTACATCCAAGATTTCTTTGTTGGCTTTGGGAGATGTGTTTTCCCTCAACACTTTGATGGCCACTGGGATCTTCACATTTTCCCCATCAGGGATCCAGATGCCCTGGGCAGAGAGAGGAGGAAGTGAGAAGGAAGAGGGCAAGGAAGAGGGCACACCAGATCCAACCTGTAGTCATCCAGAAGGTCCTCCTGTTGCGAATGCCCTCCCCGCTCACTAGTTCGAAAGGCCAACCCCACTATTTAGCCCTGCTCTCCACTCCCTTTTCCCTTGTTCCAGACTCCAATGGAGAACTGGCACCTAACAGCACCTGCTCTGGAGCCTTCCCGTCAGGAGGCTTGGACACCCCCGACACAGTGCTGGGACCGCCCACCTCGGAACTTTGGCCCCACCCCTGACCTTGTAGACGGTGCCAAAAGCTCCGGATCCAAGCACCTTCACCTTCCTCAGCTCTGTCTCTTTCAGGATCCGCATCTGAGCCTGGTTGGGCATGGCTCCGCTAGGCGTCAGCGGCTCCACTAGCTGGAGTGAGGGTGGTGGCACATCAGTGACAGAGGCTGGCCTGCGGACCCCAAGCCCACGGGGAGGCTCTCAGACAGCCTTACCTCGGTTTCCTGCAGCAGCCTCCGCATCGTGTACTTGCGGATCTTCTGCCGCCTTCGCTTGATTAGGATGCCGAGGACCAGCCCCACGACCACGGCCAGCAGAATGCCCACCACAGCGGCAATGATAGATGTCACCGGGCTGGGGGCGGGAGCCAGGGTTAGCATTAGGGAGTGGGGACCAGGCTGGGCCATGCAGGGATGAAGGAAGGGCACGCGGGTCACTGGTGTTTAGAAAGGAAACTTAGGGGGCACCTGCCTGGCTCAGGTCATGGTCTCAGGGTCCTGGGATCAAGCCCCCTGCCCGGCTCCAAGCTCAATGTCAGGAGCCAGCTTGTTCCACTACCCCTCCCTTACTCATTCTCTCTCTCCCTCTCTCAAATAAATGAAAATCTTTCCAAAGGGGGGGGGGGGAGGTTGGAAGGATGACCCACAGACTCCATCTTCTCTTTCTTACTCAAAAACATCCCTTGGCTCCAATCAATCACCATGGAGTAAGGTCTCTTTAGCCCCATCTCCAAACTATGTGCCTGCCCATGGTTCTAGCCTAGGACTCTGAAACTTCCTGACAAAAATATCACCAGGGAGCTGGTTAGAGTGCCCAAGTCCGGAGCCCCACTCCCAGCAACTCTGCCTGTGGTATGGGGTGGGGCCCAGGAATGCACACCCAGGGATTCTGATGTTCGAGCCAAACTTTTCACCCATAGATCATAATTTTCCACACCTCCCAGCCTTGGTGAATTCCATTAGTTCTGCCTGGACCACCATTTCTTCATGGGGTCATCGTTCCAGACTCAGCTCATCCTGGGACAGATGAAGCTCCTGGGTACTGACCCCACATCTTTGCCACCCTTGCCCCATGCCCTTGCTTGGCCAAAGCCTGGCACATCAGACTTTCGTGAATGCTTATTTCACGGACAAGCAATTGCCGAGGACGTATGCCAATCCGTTTTTGTCCCGAGTCTTTCTCAAAGCTCCCCACCGCCCAAAAATCAAGTCCAACCCTGTGGCCCAGGAGTGAGGGAGGGTCTATGCCCTAACCCGACTCAGATTCCACCCCTTCCTCCCTTCTCTGTACTCACTCAAAGGCCCACCACACCAGAACCTTCAAACAAACACATCCTAGATGTTCCTGACCCCTCCCCCAATGTGCCACCTGGTTGCTTTCTGCCTAATGCAAGTATCCTACCTGCGCCTGTTTCAGCACCTGGCTCAAATGCCACCTCCTCCTTGAAGCCTCCCGCCACTCCTGCATCATTCGCTCCAGTGCAGATGCACTTTCTTCTCAATCTACCTTTTGTCCTAGGGGGTTGAATGCTGCCTCTGTCCCTTATAAGACATCTAGCTACTCAAGGGTGAGGAGATACTGGGGGGGTCTTTGCCATCTTTTCCTGTTCCCCACCACTAGGCTTCCTAAGGAGGTCCTCCGTCCACTCGTTGAAACCAACTGAAAGGGGAATCATCAGTGGGAGACTAGGTTGGGAAGGGACAGGTGTCATGCAGGAGACAACCCTCCTCCCTACAGCAGCAACCACCCAGGGGCTGGTAGGGGCTTGAGGGGAGGCACAGGGCGTGTCCCAGGGACCCTGCTGACCTGGCTCTCTGCTCGGCAGGGCAACCCCTCTCATCCAGGTCGGCACAGCTGTAGGAAAGAGTTCTGTCAGCCAGGCTGAGAACCACGTCCTGGGTTCACTCCAGCCTCGCAACCATCCTGGGATGGGTGGGGCTCGGTTGTTACCCCATTTGACAAAGGCAGAAACTGGACTCAAGGCCACCAGTGCTGTTTCTACCACCCCAAGGGAATTCCTTCTCCAGCCTTGAACTTGAATTCCCTGTTCCCCTCCACCTCCCTGTGGTAGGTAGGAATTGAGGGGCACTCAAAGGAGCATCATGTCCAAAAGTACCGCCACTTCCTCTGCAAAAAAATGCCAGGGGAGCAAACTGGCCCAATTTCTGCAGAGTATGATTTGGTGACACCTAGTAAATTCTGTGACCCAGCAGTTCCACCTCTCAGGATATACCCTAGACATGCCAACACCTGTACGCCAGGGGGCACGTACAAGATACTCATCGGTGCACGGAGCTCAAGTGCAATAAACTGCAATAGAAAGAAAAAGAAAGGAAAAAAAAGAGGAAGAGAAAGAAAATTCCTTGCATTAGGGAAAAAAAGAGAGAAAAAGAAAATCAATATTCCCCAACCAGGGACATAGTTAAATAATACTATATCTGTGCTGCAGATAGAGTAGTTTAAAAAAAAAATAGGAGCTGGATCTGTGTGCATTCACAAGAAAGCACTCCAACATACATAAACTGGGGGGCAGGGGGAAGCAAAGTACAGAAGAGCGTGTAGAACATGACCCCATTTGCATTGACAAATGCGCACACACAAACCTGATTGTGTGAGATGAACTATATGAAACTGGTTTCTTGACCATTTTTGACCTACGAAAACCACACTCTTACAGAACTTAACCTAATGTACATGTAATATATGTTTGGGTGAATATGTAGAGAAAACCCTGGAAGGATGATATACCGGGATGAATCTGATGGGTCTTCCCGGGGGAGTGGAACAAAAAGGCACATTTGCTTTGCAATGTTTGTACTTTTATATTGCTGAACATGTTCATCATAAGGATGTATTCATGTGTCTCATGTATAATTGAGGACAACTAAATGAAAAAATAAATAAAAAGAATAAGGTAGATCACCATGTAAGGACATGGAAAAACACTGCAAGATTCTGTTAAATCAAAAAGAAGCAGGGATGTGTGGGTGGCTCAGTCGGTTAAGCGTCTGCCTTCACTTCAGGTCATGATCCCAGGGTCCTGGGATCAAGTCCCGTGTCAGGCTCCCTGCTCAGCGGGGAGCCTGCTTCTCCCTCTCCCTAGACCCCCAGCCTTCCTGCATGTGCTCTCTCTCTCAAAAATAAAATAAAATAGGGCATCTGGGTGGCTCAGTGGGTTAACGCCTCTGCCTTTGGCTCAGGTCATGATCTCAGGGTCCAGGGATGGAGGCCCGCATCGGGCTCTCTGCTCGGCAAGGAGCCTGCTTCCTCCTCTCTCTCTGCCTGCCTCTCTGCCTACTTGTGATCTCTCTCTCTGTCAAATAAATAAATAAAATCTTTTTTAAAAATTAGAGAATAATGTATATTAACATGTAGTTTATATATTGTAATAACATATATTAGAATATGCACAGATAAAAACAACTAAGAATGATTATATATATTTAAACACATTTTACGTGTTATAATAATACGTTAGCATATGCACAGGAATAAACCGCAGAAAAATATTACAAAGTATTAACAGTGGGGGAAGAACTGCTAATGACATTCATTTATATTTCATGTTTACATTAAATTTTTTTTTAACAGGGGCACCTGGGTGGCTCAGTTGTTAAGCATCTGCCTTTGGCTCAGGTCATGATCCCAGTGTCCCGGGATCGAGCCCCACATCAGGCTCCCTGCTTGGCAGGAAGCCTGCTTCTCCTTCTCTCGCTCCCCCTGCCTGTGTCCCCGCTCTCGCTATGTTTCTCTCTGTCAAATAAATAAATAAAATCTTTATTTTAAAAAAAAATTTTTAACAACAAGTGTTACTTTGGGGATCAGAAAAAAACAAAAATAAAACTAAGAGTCTCGGTATAAGCAAAGGAGGAGTTATCCCCCTTTTATAATAACCCCAGAAAGGCTCCTGGGACAAAGTGCTCCTTCCTGCAGAAAGGCCCTTAGACTCACGAGTGGGTGCAGTTGATGGGGCACGGCTGGCATGTGCCCTCCTCATCTGCAAACTTCCAAATGGGCATGAAGGAGAGGTCAGGTTTCACGCCACTGGGGCAGCGAGCCACGCAGAAGGGAGGGTCCTTGTAGTGGGCGCAGGCCACACACTGGTCAGCCTCCTGGGAGAGGAAGAAGGGTTTTTAGGGGGCTGGCGCCAACACCCTCAGGGCAGCAGGACCTGGCCCATGTGTCCCCTTTGCACTCAATGGCATGAGCCCCCCAGCTCCTGGGACAGCCCAGACCTGCTCCGTCTCCTGCCCCAGGTCCTAGGCTTCAGCCACACAGGAGAGCCTATTACTTAAGATGAACAGCAAGTAACAGTAACTAGTATGTAGCAAATCCTTGTGCTTGGGCACAGCAACAAGCCCCAGTTAAGTTCATGCACTTCCAATGAGGTAGCTCCTCATATGATACTCATTTTACAAATGAGCAAACCAGGGCTGGAAGCAGGGCCTGGATTCGGATCCAGGCAGTCTGATGCCTAGGCGCATAGGTCTGACGGCCTTGGCCCAGCCACAGCCTAGCACATCAGCCTCCCTCGCCCACCTGCGTAGTCTGAAGGGTTACAGGGTCGGCCACACAACTCCTGCAGTCCCCAGCGTCCTCAGCCTCCTCCCACCCTCCCACTTTTCCACCCTCTGGCCATCTAGGTCTGAACTTGGAGCCCTCCCCTGGGACAGTCCATCAGGCTGGCCTTGCTTCCCTTCTGCCCTTGCTTCCCTCCCCACAGCTCGCGCCCGCTGGCAACTCACCGACCCAAAGCAGGTCACTGAGCCATTCTGGGGCCGACACTCGGAGTGGCACGGCAGACAGTACCTGTCCTTCACATACTCCCGGGGTAGCCTGATGGAGGGGGTGGCTAATGAGGGGGGGTCTGGAGGGAGCCCCTGTGCCCTCTCCCTGGCCGCCCCCCTGCACCGCCCCGCATACCCCTTCAGTACTCGGCATTCCTCCACGCACTCCTGGCCCCGAAGGAATTGGCTGCAGTTGACGCACTGGGTGGGCCCAGGACCCCAGCAGTGCCCATGGGCGCACAGCGGGTAGCACGCCAGGCCCTCACCCACTGCAGTGGGGAGGAAGGGGTCAGAGGGAACACTCAAGGGAGATTCCCGGGCCAAGTAACCCAGGGGAGGAAGCTAGGCCAGGGGAGAGGAGGTGGGGACAAGTGCTGGGCAACGCGAGGGGAAAACAAAAAGCTGAGGTTCCAGGACCAGAGAGGAAAGGGAAGGCAGGGACGCCAAGCCGGTGTGGCAGAACCCAGCTAGAAGCAATGCCCAGAGGTCAAGCCAGCCAGAGCTGTGTGAGTAATGGTGCGGCAGGGATGGGCAATCTGCACGAGTCCGAGATTGCTGCTGCTAGGGGCACCCCCCCGCCCTGCCCAGGCACCCCGGGTGCTGGCAGACAGGGAGCGCACAGTGCCGGGCTCCCTGTCTTACCGCACTCGGTCTCTGGCCGGTTGGCGCTGTGCAGCAGGGCCTGGTGCGGGTTCCGGAAGAGCTGGTCCCAGGGCACGGTGTGTATGAAGCAGAGGTGGGCGTTGCGGTGGACGAGGGCCAGCCCGCTGCCCAGTTCCCGCAGCGAGCGCAGCCCCAGCCAGCTGATGCCCAGCCCTTGCAGGGTCAGCGAGTAGGCGCCGCTGTGGGAGGAGTGTTCGGCTATACCACTGACCCTCCCTTGTTGGCAAGGGCTGCCCTCACTTCCCTCCCGTCCCCAGCACACTCGGCAAACTCCCATGGAAACGTTACTGCTGGGGTCCCCGGGGAACAGGAGTGCCCAACACACCCAAAGCCTCTCCTCAAGGGACCCCCCCTTCCCTGGTGCTCACTCATGCAGAACTCGTCCCCGGATGACTCGCAGGTTCTGGAAGACACTGAGGTTAGGTAGGCTGTCTGGCCACGCTGAGATATACAGGTAACCTGCAGGCACAGGGGGAGGCTAGGGGTGTAGGGACAGGAGCAGGACTCCCAATCCCCTCGAGCAGGACGCAGAGAGGCAAAGCCCACCTGTGATCTCCTCCAGAGCCTCAAACACTCTGAGCTGCTCAGGCTGGAGGGGAGCAGTGTTGGAGGCTGGGTCTCTAGAAGGAAGGTTAGGAGAGGAGTCAGCAGGGCCAGGAAGCGGGTGGGCATGACTCCCAGAGCTGGCCCAGCCACCCTCCCCCACCCTCCTCCATTAGTGACTTCAGTTAAACCCTTTGCCCATCAAGCCCGGCTGTTTTCATCCCAAGTTTCAAAGCCCAGGCTCTAGTTTGGCAGGGTCTGTCAAAACAGTATTTATTTACATCCTTTGATCTAGAAATCCTACTTCTAGGAATGTGGCCTAGAGAGACATTAGCTCCTGTTCCCAGAGACACGTACAGCACAGAACTGTTCGTAAGAGCAAAACTGAAAATGACCTAAATATGCATCAGTAAATAGGGGAACCATTAAGTATAAACCCCATCCACCCTAACTATAGATGAAAACTAACATTTAAGAGCACTTAAAAAAGAGAGAGAGAGAGAGAAAAAGAGTACTTAGTATCTGCCAGGTGCTGTTCTAACAGCATAGGGATACTATGAACTCATTCAAACGTTGTAACCACCTTCTGGGGCTGGGGCTATCCTTGCCCCCATTTTACAGATGAGAACAGAAAGGTAGAGCAGGCAGGTCACATGACTAGAATGTGGAAGAGCCAAGTTTCAAACCCAAGCCGCCCGGCTCCTCAGCCCGGGCTCTTAGCTGCACCTGCTCCCCAGCTGTCGGAAGCACGAGGCAGCCTGACACGAAGGGCCATGAGCAGCTCTCTCCCGGGCAAGAGGCAGGCAAGGCTCACAGTGAGTGCCCACTTTTAAGTCAAGCTCCTCAACAAAATCACTACAGCTAAGTTTCTCTGCGTGTGTCCACGGATGGAGAAATGGTCTAGAAGAACCCACGCAAGCTGTTAGCAGTGGTTTCCTCTGGAAGGGGAAACAGAGCTGCAGGAAAGGTGAAAGGGAATTTTTTTTTCTTTTTTTTAATCAATATTTTTTATGGAGGTCTAATTCCCATACAATAAAATGGACCGATTTAAGTATACTTTGAGGAGTTTCGACAAATGATTCACTCATGTATCCATGACCCAGCCTGATACACAGAACATTGCCATCACCCCAGAAATTTCTCTCGAGTCCCCTTTCCAGCGCCCCCCCC
>PITA01030779.1:0-16104 GCA_004023965.1 Spilogale gracilis | reverse complement strand
CTCACTCAGATTTACTCGGAGAGGGACAGTACTGAAATTCCTGCATGGTTCCCACACTGAACAGATAGGTTCTGGGGATTCATTCACAACATTATGGAGATGTAATTGAAGCGTGAGCTGTACATACCCCACGTAGACCATTTGATCACATGGGAGTTTGCTTTCATGACACCATCACTGTGATCAAGATCAGTATAGATTTCTAAATCCTCCCCAAATTTCCTCACGTTGAAATCTCTCCCTGCCTCCATCCCCAACCCTGGGTCACCACAGTTGTACTTCCTGTTACCACAGATTAGACGACATCTTCGGGAATTTTATATAAGTAGAATTATATAGTATGTATGTTTCCTGACTGCCTGTCTTCTTCCACTCAACATAAAATGGTTTTGTGATTCATCCATGTTGTTATGTCTATCACTAGTTCATTTCCTTTTATTTCTGAGCAGTATTCAGTTGTGTGACTAAAACACAATGTGAACGCAGTGTGTTCAGCCTTTTACTAGTTGAACATTTCAGTTTAGTTTTTGGTTATTACAAGTAAAGCTGCTGTGAACACATGTGTGTAAGTCTTGGGCATATGAGTTTGTTTTCCTTGGGTACCTACCAAACAGTGGAAAGGTCGGTTCATATAGTCGGTATATGTTTGACTCTTTTTTTTTTTTTTTTAAGGTTTTATTTATTTATTTGTCAGGGAGAGAGAGAGCACAGCAGAGGGAGCGGCAGGCAGAGGGAGAAGGAGAGGCAGGCTTCCCACTGAGCAGGGAGCCCAATGCAGGACTCGATCTCAGGACCCCAGGATCATGACCTGAGCCGAAGTCAGATACTTAACCAACTGAGCCCTGAGCCACCCAGGCGCCCTGTGTTTGACTTTTAAAGAAACTGCCAAATTGAGAATTTGTTTTCAAAGTGGGTGCATCATTTCCATCCCACCAGCAGCGTCTGCGAGTTCCAGTCGCTCCACATCCTTGTCACCAGTTGGTTTCACCTGTCGGGGCGCCCGGATGGCTCAGTTGGGTAAGCATCTGCCTTCAGCTCAGGTCATGATCCCGGGGTCCTGGGATCGAGCCCCACATCTGGTTCCCTGTTCTGTGGGAAGCCTGCTTCTCCCCCTCCCCCTCCCTGCTTGTGCTCTCTCAGTCAAATAAATAAATAAAATCTTAAAAAAAAATTTTTTTTTTAGATAATCTGATGGCGTGTAATACTATTGCGTTGGGGGTTTAATTTGCATTTCTTAGAGGACTGATGATTATTTTGTCCGGTACATATTAGCCATTCATATATCTTCTATTGCTGAATGTCTGTTCATATCCTTTGCCCAACTTTTTATTGGGTGGATTGTTTTCTTGTTGTAAGAATTATTTATGTATTCTGGATACAAGTTCTTTGAGATATATTACAGATATTTTTGTCCTAATCTGTGGCTTACTTAACATCTTTCAAAAAACAAAAGTTTTGGGGGTGCTTGGGGACCTCAGATGGCTAAGCAACTATGGCTTAGTTCATGATCCCAGCATTCTGGGATCTAGTTCTGCATCAGACTCCTGGCTCAGCGGGGAGCCTCCTCCTCTCTCCCTGCCTATCCCCCTGCTTGTGCACTCTCTTTCTCTTTCTCTCAAATGAATAAGTAAAATCTTTAAAAAAAAGTTTTTGATTCTGATAAAGTCCAGTTGATCAGCTTCTTGTGTTCTAAGATTCCTTTGCCTGTGTTGAAGTTGCAAAGATGTCCCCGTGTTTTTTTCTGTTCCAACCTAGATTTATTGGAGGGTACAATTTTGATATTCCTGTCAGATTTCCACACTAAACTGATATGTTACATGTTTTTTAACCTAACTAATAATAAAAATAATTTCACTAAACTTTTGAGTACCCCCAAATGAATCCTATATGGGTGTGTTTGGGAGGTATTTTACTTAAAATCCTAAAGCAAAAGTCAGAAATTAAAAAAAAAATAGAGAAGAGAAAATGAAGTTAAATATGGCAAAATGATGGTAACTGTTGAATATAGTGGATCATTATACGGGGAATTTGTTAAACTTTGCTTTCTACCTTTGTGTATATTTGTAAAGTTTTATTTTAACAATTCATAAAAGAGAATTGCCCTATTGAGAAGTTATGTGCTGCTGGTCACAGGAGTCCCCTGGGAGCCTTAGGTGTTTCCTCTTTTTGTGTCTGTCTCTTACAGCCCCAGGCACACTTATTAATGCAAGAGTGCTTCTGTATTCTCAGTTCAAAGCCATTTCCCAGGTTTAAATGTGGGTAAAAGACAAAGTTTGGTGCAAAGAGAGGAGGAAAATGGACGAAACACCCTGTGTTTGCTTCGTAGATCACGTTGCTTTACGGCACCCTCGCACCGGCTCCGTCATGATTGAAGCAATGTCTGCGGTCTTTAAGCAGTACGGAAATAAGTGGCACATCGCTGACTTCTTCACCAAGGTAAGTAAACCCCAAGGGAACATGTGCTCCGTTCATGCCTGCGGTAATGCACTCGATGAGAGTGTTTTCAGAAGGTTGACTTGAGCCATGAAAACGTGAGAGATACTGAAAAGTGGCTTGGAAATGATGGGCCAGTCATGAGTTTTGCTGATGGTGGCATTCAGAAAACTTGGTTGAGCCAGCTGCTGAGGGAAACGGGTGGTCATAGGAGTGCACTGGATATGAGGTGGGCTTTCAAGGTCCTGCCTGCTCTGCAGCCCACCATTGCAGTCAGCGTCGCCTGACTCAGCTCCCCTAGAGAGGGGAGGACCTTAGGACGTCTTTAATGACCAACTCTAGCCCACATTTGTCTCCCCATTTTGTAGCCCATAGTACACATTCACTGAATGTGTGCATACCCAATAATGGCTGTAGATTCATATACAAGCCATAGTTTGAGAATGGCCCGATTATTGAGGCTTATCATATCAGGAGTAAAGGGCAATTTTCTTCTCAATCTGAGAGTTTTACACCTGAAAAAAGCTAATTAGAAAAGACTGTAGAAGACTACAGTAACATGGGGCGCCTGGGTGGCTCAGTTGGTTAAGCATCTGCCTTCAGCTCAGGTCATGATCCCAGGGTCTTGGGATGGAGTCCTGAGTCAGGCTCCCTGCTCAGTGGGGAGTCAGCTTCTCCCTCCCCCTACTCCTTCTTTCTCTCTCGTTCACTCTCTCTCTCAAATAAATAAAATCTTAAAAAAAAAAAAGGTACAGTAACAACATGCTAACACCTGTTATCTCTTGCATGGCTCGCGCCATGTCAGTTACTATTCTCTGTGCTACACAGATATCAATCCACTTAAGCCTTCCAACACCCTTCGTGGCTACTGGGATCTGCATCCACTGTGACAGAGCAGGGCTCGTCAGTGGCTGAGCTGGCAATCCGGCCTGGGCAGAGAGCTCCTAGAGTTCCTGCTCTAATCACGACTATGCACGAATTATTTCACACCTCCCCAGGGTGTGATCACTGTTTTTATCTCTTTAAAATCGAAGCATTTATTGTTAATACTTTACCTGTGATGCTTAACAGCTTTTAGAACTCCTTTTCATCTCATCCGAGGTAAGACCTTGGGGGGAAGCCTTACAGGGAGGGGCCGTGGACAATTTTGACACTCATTTCAAACATATTCCCAAATATCGTATGTTGCTCAGTTTCTGTAAGGATATAGTTTCTTCTCTTTCTTTCTTTTTTTTTAAGAGTATAGTTTTTTGGGGCACCTGGGTGGCTCAGTTGTCAAGCGTCTGCCTTAGGTTCAGGTCATGATCCCAGCGTCCCGGGATCGAGCCCCACATCAGGGTCCTGCTCAGCAGGAAGCCTGCTTCTCCCTCTCTTACTCCCCCTGCTTGTGTACCCTCTCTCTCTGTGCCTCTCTCTGTCAAATAAATAAAGATCTTAAAAAAAAAAAAAGAATATAGTTTCTTGTCACCCTCTAAGGAGTATGTTATAATAAAGACAGATTTAACTAACTGTAAATAGAAATTCATTTTAGCTAAAGCTAACTGAAAAATTGTTTTGCTGACCAATGTTCATTAAGCCTTTACTGAACATCCTTCATTTTTATTTTTGTTTTTTTAAAGATTTATTTATTTATTTGCGAGAGAGAGAGAGAGAGAGAGAGAGAGAGAGAGTGTTCTTGGAGTGGGAGAGAGGGAGAGAGAGACAGAGAACCTCCAGCAGACTCCTAGCAGAGGTGGGGCTCAATTCCAGGACCCCGAGATCATGACCTGAACTGAAACCAGCAGTCGGCCGCTTAACTGACTGAGCCACCCAGGAGCCATACTTCATCTTTTTTTTATTACATTATTTTATTTTTCCAGTGTTCCAAGATTCATTCCCCATTCCCCACACCCAGTGCTCCACGCATTAGGTGCCCTCAGTACCCACCACCAGGCTCTCCCATCCCTCACCCCCTTTCCTCCAAGTCCCCCAGTTTGTTTCTGTGTCCAAAGTCTCTCATGTTTCGTTTCCCTCCCTAGATTACCCTACTTCCCATTTACTTTCCTTTTCCCACTGTCCTCCAGGTTACCCCTCATGCACCGCAAGTAAGTGAAACCATGTGATACTTGACTTTCTCTTCTTGGCTTATTTCACTCGGGATAATCTCTTCCAGTCCAGTCCATGTTGCTACAAAAGTTGGGTATTCATCCTTTCTGATGGAGGCATAGTATTCCATTGTATATATGGACCACATCTTCTTTATCCATTCATCTGTTGATGGGCACCTTGGCTCTTTCCACAGTTTGGCGATTGTGGCCATTGCTGCGATGAACATTGGGGTACATATGGGCCTTCTTTTCACTTCATCTGTATATTTGGGGTAAATGCCCAGTAGTGCAATTGCAGGGTCATAGGGTAGCTCTATTTTTAATTTTCTAAGGAATTTCCACACTGTTTTCCAAAGCAGCTGCACCAACTTGCATTCCCACCAACAGCGTAAGAGGGTTACCCTTTCTCCGCAGCCTCTCCAACACTTGTTTCCTGTCCTGTTAATTGTGGCCATTCTGACTGGTGTAAGGTGGTATCTCAGTGTGGTTTGTGTTTTTTTTTTTAAGATTTTATTTATTTATTTGACAGAGAGAAATTCAGCCAGAGAGGGAACACAAGCAGGGGGAGTGAGAGAGGGAGAAGCAGGCTTCCCGCCGAGCAGGGAGCCCGATGTGGGACTCGATCCCGGGTCTCTGGGATCGTGACCTGAGCTGAAGGCAGTTGCTTAACCAACTGAGCCACGCAGGCGCCCCTCAATGTGGTTTTGATTTGAATTTCCTTGATAACTAATGATGACGAACATTTTTTCATGCGTCTGTTAGCCATTGGTATGTCTTCTATGGAGAAGTGCCTCTTCATGTCTCCTGCCCATTTTTGATACCACACTCATTTTTAAAGCACTTGCTGGGTAGACACTAGCAAGGAAAAAAAAATCCAAAAAAATGAGCATGATATGGCCTTTGTATTAAAGGCACATACAGCTCAGTTAGGTAGCAGATGGTAAAGGTGTTTACAACCAACCCTGAGTCTGCAGAGCTGTAGGATGCTTTGGATGTAGCATAATCTAACCCTTTCCTTTTACCACGTGTTGTAAGGCTCAGAATAGGTTAATACCTTGCCTACCATGACCCCAGGGCAAGTTGAAACCAAACCCAGGTCTGTGGACCTGAGTCTACTGCTCTTCTCACCCAGGGTGCTGTATTCCAAGTACTGGGTGGGACATGCTCTTTCCGGTGCCCTGTGAATTGCTTTCCGGAGTGCATAGCATTTGGCCATTTCACTCTGTGGGAGTTACTAGGAGGCTTTTGCTCAGGGCTTTTGGACAGTTTGTGCTTTAATCTTTCAGGTGAATAATAGAGTGGTGCACACTGAATTCCATCTACATGAGGAACCAATTAAAGTATCACTCGTCATGGAATCAACTTTAACTAAATTTGTGTACTTCTGACATCTGGAAGATGAAAAACTGAGGACTGCTTTGTAACAGACTTTGTAAAGAGCTGAGAGCTTTTGTACTAATAGTTATCGTTTTGCATTATTACTGTCACCTGTTGTGTTTCTCCAGTTTGTTTTGCATATGTATATGGTGTTTTTCTAAGATTGAACCATGCTTATTTGACACTGACAAATAATTTGTCTTGTTTTAAGAGATGACTGCTTTTTGAAAATGATTTTTCTGAACTGTTATCCAACCTTGGAAGTCCAGCTATATTTGTGGACCATTTTCGTCATGTGCTTCTCTTACTGATTACACCCTATCCTCTCCCACTCGGTGCTGGTGTTCATCCTCATTTTCTTGGCTGTCTTCAAAAACTGTCCTTATGTAGTCTTTTCCTGTGTTTCTACTGATTTCCTCCATATTATTGTCTGTAGCCAAACTCGTCTCCTTTTGACTCCATAAGCCCTTCTTTAGTCTTACCTGGATGTTCTCATTTGCACCCTTGATGCCTCATGTCTCCACATTCCCCCCATTCTCTAGCCTCCTCCCTGATGTGCAGTCCCTTTGAACTACTGTTTCCTCTGCCTGGAGCAGTCTCTTCCTCCCCAGTCAGTCAGTTTGTCCTTCGGAGTTTGGCTCAAGCATCCTCTGCACAAGGAAGCTTTCTGCAACCCCTCATGCTAGGTCATCCTTTCTGCGTGCTCTCAGACCCTTTGCTTTCCTTCTGCAGCACTTAGCACCTACTGTACTTAAATGACTAAGTAGTAGGTGTTAAGTCTTTCTCTCCAGTTCAGTCATAAGCTGCAAGAGGCAGAAGTCCATGTGTCTCGTTCATTGCCGGGACCCAGTTTCTATCCGTGCCTTAAGGCACGGAGAAGCGCTGCAATGAACAACTGGTCTCTGTCTTTCAATTATTTTGTCCATTCCTTAGACCTCACCTCATTACCTCTGTGCATCTAGCCACCTTCTAGTCCTCCCCACCTGCTTGGATGTCCTGTGGTTATTTTAACTGAACAAGTTGGAAGTCAACCTTATTGTTTCCCTTAAATCTCTTCATAAAACCTATCTCATTGTTAATAATTCTTTGACTCCACACAGCCTGCAGAATATACTCAAATTTTTCTAGGAGAATATCCCAAGTCCTTCTCTTTCAGGCCTTAACCTGTGCTACTTGTATACTGCCTACTTGTCCTGGGTCTTGAGCACACCAGGTGATTAGCCCTCCCGTCAAAAATCTCCTCTCACAGAATCAGGCTTGTGGATTACTCAATGTTGAATGAATGCTCTTTTCTGTGTTATCATAGTTTGTTCTCTCCTTTCTTGCTGAAATGTCTTTTGTTCTCATTTTATGCTTCCTCTATACCATGCATTCCTTAGGGTGCAAGTTGGGTCCCATCCCACTAGAAGGGAAAAACCTGTATGCAGACCAGTGTTTTTAGATGAACTCTGGACTGAGCACAAGTTTTCAGTGTAATTGTGTACTTACTTTCAGTATAACTTTGGACTATATTTAACCCGTTTCCACATGAAAACAAGAGATCTGGCTTGACTGGGAACTCATTCCACTGGACTTCAATGAACTTTGGCTTCTTAATAAACTGTTCATGAATATCCTGCAGGTGTGGGTATTCCTGAAACTAGAGGTTCTAACTGGCAGTTGCATAAGACTTTTGGGCCTATATGAGGATACAGGTGTTTGGTAAAAATGCTCTGAGGATTGAGGGTCACGATGAGGGAAGAAACCCGGAATCTCTAGGGCTGACTCCATTTCAGGGACAATTGTGCTCTTTTTAGTTAACATGATTTCTCAAGTATATGTATGTGTGATTGAATTTTTTAAACTTTTTGTGTTTTGGTATTTGATATGTAACTTTGCTTTTTTACGGAGCATTAAACTGCCATCTTGGTTCATGAACTATCTGGTGAGCCTTCTCTGTTCACTTGCATACTGTGTGGTCCTAGGGTTCTTGGCACAGGGCCTCATTTCAGGGGGATGGCAGCAGCCGAAATAGGCAATAGCTGGCTCTTATTTCCTGAGAGAGGTTAAGTGACTTCTTCACACCATGTGGCAACGCTGGGATTCTAATGCATAAACTAATACAAGACAAATAATGCCAAGTGAGAAGGGGAAGTTGTAAAACAGAATCCTTTCAGTGGACAGAAAGACCCTAACATTTAACTAAGGGAATGAGAGCTTTGGGACAAAGGAGGGAATGATTATTTGGGAACATTGCTCAGGCCACTGCAGGTAAGGCTCCTGGAGAGGACTATAGCACATCTGGATACCGGACAAACAGGTGGCAGAGGAAGTCTGCCTACAGAAGGAGGTGGGAAGGTACCCAAGGTGAACTTGAAGCCTGGGGCTCATATTGCTCAGCTGTAAATCAGAACAGGGGCTCCCCTAACCATCAATGCCATGTGAAGTGTAGCTCCAAAAAACCACAGTCCCCAGGACAATTTTATGTTTGGAAAAACCTTAAGCCAAGTTTTTATCTTTTTATTCTTTTATTTTTATTTTAAAAATATTTTATTTATTTGCCAGAGAAAGAGGGAGAGAGTTCACAAGCAGGGGGAGCAGCAGGCAGAGGAAGAAGCAGGCTCCCTGCTGAGCAAGGATCCTGATGCAGAACTCGATCCCAGAACCCTGAGATCATGACCTGAGCTGAAGGCTCTTAAGATCTTAACCACCTGAGCCATCCAGGTGTCCCCCTTATTATTTTTTAAAGATTTATTTATCTTAAAGAGAGAGTGTGCAAGTAGTGGGGAGGGGCAGAGGGAGAGAGAACCCTCAAGCATGGAGCCTCACGGGCTCGATCCCATGACTCCCAAGATCATGAGCCAAAACCAGGAGTTGGAAGCTCAATGAACTGAGCCACCCAGTCACCCCAAGTTTTTCTTTTTAAATGTGAACTACAGAAATCAAAAGTTTGCAGAAGATAAGCTCTGAGATTTTTATTAAAAATGGGCATTAACGGGCAGGCACGCCTGAGCGGCTCACTCAGTTAAGCGACTGACTTGGTTCTGGTTCAAGTCATGATCTCAGGGTCATGTAATTAAGCCCCTCATTGGTCTCTGTGCTTAGCTCAGAGTCCACTTGGGACCCTCTTCCTCTGCCCTTCCCTCTGCTCTCTCAAATAAATAAATACATCTTTTTAAAAAATGGGCATGAGGGCGCCTGGGTGGCTCAGTGGGTTAAAGCCTCTGCCTTTGGCTCAGGTCATGATCTCAGGGTCCTGGGATCCAGGCCCACATCAGGCTCTCTGCTCAGCAGGGAGCCTGCTTCCTCCTCTCTGTTTGCCTCTCTGCCTACTTGTGATCTCTCTGTCTGTCAAATAAATAAATAAAATCTTTTAAAAAACAGGCATGAATAAAAAATGTTGCATAAATTTGTGTAGAGGCCTGGGAAGCTGCAAGGTGACCACAAGAATACTACAGATCATTCTTTGCAAGTGCCTCTTGGGGCAAGGGCTCCTCACCGTGGTTTACTGCCAATATAGTTAGTCGTTCTTCATCTTTGGACTTTTGTCACCTCAACTCATTTTCCTCGCCAAGGATTTTCATCACACAGATGAATTCTCAAGAGCAAAGTTATTGGGATGCCAGAGTGGCCCAGTTGGTTGAACCTCTGCCTTTGGTCTTTGGTTCAGGTCAGGATCCTAGGGTCCTGGGGCTAGAGCCCCACATCAGGCTTTCTGCTCAATGGGGAGCCTGGTGCTGCTTCTCCCTCTGCCTGCTCTTCCCCTTGCTTGTATTCTGTCAAATAAATGAAATCATAAAAAAAAATGCAAAGTTATTTTGTAAGAAAAATACTATTTTGTGGAGAAACACTTAAACATCATTACAGTACAATATCCTCCTTGTAACAAAGGAAGTAGTCTTGGGACTGGAGGGTGCATATGGGAGGGGGCTGCGAAGGTGGCTTGGGAGTGTTCCAGGAGGCCCTCCAGAGAAGTCATTCAGTGACAGAAAACTGCCCCTGAAAGCCACCCATTCCGTTTTCATAGAGCTTTTTTTTTCTTTTGAAAGCCAAAGTGTCTCCAGATATTTTCAGCACTTTCTAAGGATGCTTATAGCCATGCCTAAGTTTTTTTCCTCCTTTTTTTTTTTAAAGGTTTTATTTATTTGACAGAGAGAAACACAGCGAGAGAGGGAACACAAGCAGGGGGAGTGAGAGGGGGAGAAGCAGGTTTCCCGCCGAGCAGGGAGCCCGATGTGGGACTCGATCCCGGGTCTCCAGGATCATGACCTGAGCCGAAGGCAGTTGCCGAACCGACTGAGCCACCCAGGTGCCCTGTTTTCCTCCTTTTTTTTTAAAGATTTTACTTGAGAGAGAATAAGAGAGATTGAGAGAGAGAGAGAGCATCAGAGAGGGGAGGATCAGAGAAGAAGACCCCCTGCTGAGCCAGGAACCCAATGTGGGACTCAATCCCAAGACTCCAGGATCATAACCTGAGGCAAAGGCAGTCACTTAACCAACTGAGCCACCCAGGCGCCCCAACAGCCAGTACCTTAACCGACTTAACAACACCCCCCCCTTTTAAAGTACAGTTGACATGGGTTTCAATTTTTTAAAATAATCTCTCTCATCCTGCAGTTCTTTGTACATAGAATATATTTCGAGTATTTCTCAGTGGCTGCATAGTAGTATATGAACAGAATACACTCTTAACAACCTATTGAGATTCCTTTCTTTTTTTTTTTTTTTTTTTTTTTGAGATTCCTTTCTTAAAAAAAAAAAATCTTGCCATCTGTAGTCTTTTCCTTTTAATTTTTTTCAGGAAAATTTCCCGTAAGTCAACTTTCAAAATCTGAATTACGTTCTGCTAAACTGTTCTCCAAGAAATGAAAATAATTTTTCCAACTTCTTTTGATCGACTATCTGGGCACGTTGTGTTCAACAGCTTCCCACGTACGCAACTGCAGGTTAGGACAGGGACCCACTCAAGTTCACCCGACCCGCTCTTACAGGTTAGGACAGGGACCCACTCAAGTTCACCCGACCCGCTCTTACAGGCTGCCTGCAAGCGCGCGTTCCTAATGAAGCGCGGTAGGGACAGCCGCACAGCGCGGAACGTCGTTGCGGCGCCGGAAAGCACTGTCGTCGCAAACGCTCCCTCTGGGTTGGGGCGCCCGTCCGTCCGTCCGCCCTTCCGCTCGGCTTTTTGTTGTCATTGGCTGGCGGCGTAGTATATAAGCACGTCATTTCCGCTTGTCTGGCCTTTCCGCGCTACCCAGGGAAGGGTCCATACGGCGTCGTTTTGCGTGAGTCCTCTATCGGGTTCCCCAGCGTCCCCGAAAGCCGCCGGAAGAGCTTCCTGCCGCAGTGAGGGGTGCGAGGACGGGGGTACAGCGAGCAGGGAGAGCGGGTCTGTCTCTGGCCGGCGCGCTCCGCCTCTGCCCGGCCGCCCGCACGTGGCTGGGCTCGGGCCCGCGCGTCCCCACGATGCCCCGGGAGCTCGCGGAGGTCGTGCGGGCGAGGGTGTGGACGGGTCTGCGGCGGGTCGGCGGGCGTGCAGAAAGCCGAGCCCACGCACCGCGCTGCCGTCGCGGCCGCCCCGCTCTCGGCGGCTATTCCTCAGGCCCAGCCAGGTCCCAGCTGCCATCTGGGCTGCTGTTCTTACCGCTTGTGTGTTACGATTCTTGGCGGGGTTTTGCAGAAAGGCGTGACCGTAGAGAGAAGTGATTCTGATGCGCCCACATGCAGTCTGCGTGAAAATAAACTTTGCATCTGTGCTGCCTTTGCTCATCCGTACCTGTGTTCGGTGTCGCTCAGGAGTGTCACGTGGCAGTCACATTTTTGTCCTGTTTAATTATCTGGGTGTTTTCCCCATCTCCACTCATCAAGATTTGCTGTGACTTTATAGTGTGTGGGATATGTTTGTTGTGTTGTGTGTCATCCAACTGGATTGTAAACTGAACGGTGTCCTTGGGTTGCACTTAAATGAAGTTAGCTCCCAGGAATAGTTAGAGTTCATCTGGTCGCTTACCCACTTAAGTCACTGGAATGAAAGTGACTGGATTCTTAACTTGTTTTTCAGGTTCCCACCGTAACTTAAAGGGAAACTTTCACGATGTCCGGAGCCCTTGATGTCCTGCAAATGAAGGAGGAGGATGTCCTCAAATTCCTTGCAGCAGGAACCCATCTAGGTGGCACCAACCTTGACTTCCAAATGGAACAGTACATCTACAAAAGGAAAAGCGATGGTCAGCGGTTGGTTTGATTTGGGGGGCGCGGCGTTCCAGTTAAGTGATAAACGAAACCAGATCACTATTTTGGAAATAAGCTTTAAAACTAAGTAAAAGTGGGGTTCCTGGCTGGCTTCGTTGGCAGAACATGAGACTCAGTCTCAGGGTTTTGAGTTTGATCCTTGTTGGATGTAGAGCTAACTTGTAAGAAATTACAGTGTTCTGGTCGTTTGGGGAAGGATAGCTTTCTGGTGCAAGGGTGTCTCTTCATAGGCTATGGGACTTGGGTTGTTCCGTGGAAGAGTTACGAGATATGAACATGAGGAAGTTCATTAGCTTTATAGTGCCCTGTATTTCACAGGTACTGATACAGGTTCGTTTTGAGTTCTGAGAGTAAAGTAGAGCCAAGAGATAGGAACAGTTAGGCTTGGAAGGTACTAGAAAAGGAAAGGTAGGTTGGGCAAGGGAGTGCTTCAGCTCAGAGATGGAGCCACTGAAGGACAGAGCCTAGGAGTGGCATGTTATAAAGCAGTTTGGGGTTAATCTGGCATGAAGGCAGGTTGTAAGGAAAGTGTGGCTAGAGGCCAGGAAGTGGGTAAGAACTTGTAGGAGAAATCCATATGGAGAACTGATGGCGGCGTAATGCAGGCGGAGAAGATGCTCTTTGCCTACTGAATCAAGGCTGCACACTATTAAAACTCAAGGTTGAGGCCAGCTGTGGCCAATGAACTTCTGAGTGTCGGAAGTGTGCTATAAAAACTGCAGGACTTTCGCTGACACCAGGAGAGCTTGCCTCTATGACTGGAGTTTGATAGTACTCTCTGCTACATTCAATTTTTTTAGTAGGAAATGCACTGCAAATTAGGTCCGGTGTTAAAAAGCTTTCTGCTGTCACCTAGGCATCTACATCATAAATCTGAAGAGAACCTGGGAGAAGCTTCTGCTGGCCGCTCGCGCCATCGTTGCCATTGAAAACCCAGCTGATGTCAGTGTCATATCGTCCAGGAATACTGGCCAGGTTTGTAAACAGCATGTTTGGTTTTTATTATAAAAGATAAGTTTACAGACATTGTGGGGTAGAGAAAAATAGAAGAAAATAAAAATGGTCTATAATGTAACTACTTATATAAACCTTGAATTGCTAGTTCCTGATGTCTTCAGTATACCTACTAGGCCTCTGGTGGTTTGTTGAGCTTCAGTTTCCAAGAAAGATTTTCTAATCAGATACCAGTCCTCCAAGGATCTTGGCCAACACAAGTAACTTAGTTTTTTTTTTAAAGATTTTATTTATTTGACAGAGAGAAACACAGCCAGAGAGGGAACACAAGCAGGGGGAGTGAGAGAGGGAGAAGCAGGCTTCCCGCCGAGCAGGGAGTCCCATATGGGGCTCGATCCCGGGTCTCCGGGATCATGACCTGAGCCGAAGGCAGTCGCTTAACCAACTGAGCCACCCAGGCCCCCCCGTAACTTAATTCTTTTTAATGGAAGGTGTTATAAGACTTGTATTTTGCCCTATTTCTGTTTTGACAGTTGTTTTTCTGTTGAAAAACTAATGAATTTCTTGAATATTGATTTACAGTTGACCCTTGAATGACATTGTGAATTAGGGGCACCAACCTCATGCGTGACCGGAAATTTGTTTAACCTGACTACCCAAGGGGCGCCTGAGTGGCTTAGTTGTTAAGCGTCTGCCTTTGGCTCACTCAGGTCATGATCCTGGAGTCCCAGGATCAAGCCCCACATCGGGCTCCCTGCTGGGCGGGAGGCCGCCTTCTCCCTCTATCAGTCCCCCTGCTTGTGTTCTCGCTTTAGCTGTGTTTCTCTCTATCAAATAAATAAAATATTTTAAAAAAACACAAAAAAAACTTGACTCCCCGAAAACTTTACTGATGACCTATGTTTGGCCTTCTTTGACCTTCCTTATTTAGTCTTACTTGGCTTTCAGAAGCCTCACCTATAAGAAAGATAAGCAGTCGATTAACACATTTTGTTTATGTATTATATATCGTGTTTTAGGGAAAATACTGTGCAATACTGTAAAAAAGAATCCACATATAAGTGGACCTGCATGGTTTAAACCATGTGGGGTTCCAAGAGTCCACTAGGTAAGAGCTCTAGCAAGGGTATCGGCCCATTTCTTACGTTTAAAAGATGTTTGACTTGGATGTTGACCGGTATTTAAAGTGTGTAGTGAGATGGGTTCTTTTGTACTTTATTTAGATTAGTGGTAGAGCTGGTTCCCATGAATTTAGGGTGTGTTTTGCAGGGGGTTTTCCCCAGAGGCTGACTTGTGACAGAACTTTTCCAAGTTCAGTACAAGTTCAGTACATGGTAGAAGACCAAGTTTTTAGTTACTGTAGAATGAACTTAGTGACAACTCTCTTGGCTTCCCTCAGCAAAAAATTTACTGAGGATCTATATTGGTTTGGGCAGTGTTGCTGGGGGTTTGGGATATAGTAGGAAGACACCAAGTCTGCCTTTCTGAAGGGTGCAGGGAATTTTTATGGAGGTAAAGAGGAAGGGAAGGGCAAGAAAGTGGGTGTGTTCCTGCTTTAAATAGGGTAGCTGTGGTGAAATTGTACCAGATCATGGAATTGCTTACTGGTGTCAGGCACTGTTTTGTTGTCTATACTGATGAAGTTAATTTTCATGACCCCCATGGGAAGCACACAAATCACTCGCAGGAGTGACTTGGTTCTTGGAACCAGGTGGTGTAGCCCTTAAGCCTCCAGATGTGAGGAAGCCAGTGAGCCACAGGTGTCCTCAGATGGAGAGTGGGGAGAGCATTCCAGGCAGAGGGCCTGGGGGTAGGGTATGCTTAGCACCTCTGGGCCCCACTTCTGTAAGAAGTTCTCAGGTAGCACAGGACAAAGACTTGCTGGGTGTGTGAAGTGCCTTGGTGTTTCACTGTTGAGGGAGGAAGGGTGGGCTCCCGGCTCCGTGGGCTGCTTCAGGTGGTTACAGAGCTGGGTGTCTGTGCACGGACACTTGGGAGCTCCTGTGATGCCGTCCCTGGGGCACTGCTAACTCTTGATGCTCATTCTTGAAGCGAGCCGTGCTGAAATTTGCTGCTGCTACGGGAGCCACTCCTATTGCTGGCCGTTTCACTCCTGGCACGTTCACTAACCAGATCCAGGCAGCCTTCCGGGAGCCGAGACTGCTGGTGGTCACTGATCCCAGGGCCGACCACCAGCCTCTCACAGAGGCATCTTACGTTAACCTGCCTACCATTGCTCTGTGCAACACAGACTCTCCTCTGCGCTACGTGGACATTGCCATCCCTTGCAATAACAAGGTAACAGGGTTGAGGTGTACATTAGAGCCTGGAGAGCAGATGTTCTCACAGCAGTTGGGCATTTCTGCACATTGTTAGAGCTTGGAGTTGAGGCCACTGGCTGGCCGATGAACTCACAAGTGTAGGTAGTGTGCTACATGAGGGGCAAGTCTTTCGCTAACACCACGAGGGTCTCTGGCCCAGTGAGTGGAGTTTGATGGTAATTCTTGCTACAAGTATAATTCAGATGTGTCAGTGCTTTAAGGAGGACACATTTTTTAAATGGTCTGTTTTCTTCTGCTTTTCTCCATATTAACTGCTTGGGCCTCTCATTGGGCCTTTTTGATTTTCAGAGCAACTGATGAATCTTTCTATAAGGTCCTAAAAAGATGAGTCGCATCACCCAAAGAGGTGTTTTAATACCAGTGTAAAACATGTCTATTTTGTTGGTGCCGGGGGTCTAGATGATGGGACCGATAGGCGGAGTGGGGAGGTGCGTACTGTTGGGCTTGACCCAAGTGTCACTTCCTAACCTGGCACTCTTGCAGGGCGCTCACTCAGTGGGCCTGATGTGGTGGATGCTGGCCAGGGAAGTTCTGCGCATGCGTGGCACCATTTCCCGTGAGCACCCGTGGGAGGTCATGCCTGATCTCTACTTCTACAGAGACCCTGAAGAGGTAAGCTTCCTCCGCAGAGGCCTCTGGTCACATAAGCAAATCAGACATCTTGGTCTGCTTCTTTGAAA
>PITA01030778.1:0-16078 GCA_004023965.1 Spilogale gracilis | reverse complement strand
AGGTATTTGTTTTCAATGGTTCAGCTCTGCGGGCTTCCTCCCCCACTCCCCTGTCTCTGGGGGCAAGCCTCCAGACCCTCCAATTTGTTTCTACCTTTTTGCCGATGTTCTTTGTCTCTCGTGGCGGTCCAGGAGTGGGAAATATCACATTTCAGGCTGGTTTCATGGGTGTTCACGGTGGTCTTGTAGTGGTTTTTTTTTTGGAATTCAGCTCTCTTCAGGGAACTCCCTGAAATGCGGTCACCTGGCCTTCCGCCATCTTGACCCTCCCCCTACATTTTCTAAAAGATAGAAGCAAAGTTTATATTTGCTAGGGTGCTTATATGTTCAGTGTGAGAAACTGGTAGTTTGTTAACTTTTAAATTTTTCATTTCCAAGAATAGGATACAATGTTACAAATATTTTAGTCCTTAACTTTTTTTCCATCAAATTGTTAGATCATAACATACAAATAGCAAAGTTCTATACATTTATATACAGACTAACAGAATTATAATGGAAATGCTTGTGTGTAGGAAATTTAAATTATTTTTTATGTATGGTCCTGAGATTAAAGACTGAACTGAAATCCTGTTTGAAATTAAAAAAAGTAATTTTGAAAAATAACTTTTGGAAAGATTATTAGAAAGTGTGGATACAGGGGCACCTGGGTTGCTCAGTCATTTAAGCATCTGTCTTTGGGTTAGGTCATGATCTTAGGGTCCTGGGATTAAGCACCACATCAGACTCCCTGTTCATCTGTTTCTCTCTGTCCTTTTGAGCCTCCTCCCCACTTATGCTCTCTCTGTGTCTTAAATACATAAAATCTTAAAAGTGTGCATACAGAACTTTTGTGTTTAAATGGGCCTTCCTAAATTCCAAAGGTTATTAAGTGCTGGGAAACCTTTCCTGTTTTTGTTTGAATTAGAAATTACCAAGCTGAGGAGTCCAGGATGGTGGAGGAGTAAGAGAGTGTAGTTTTGTCTAGTCCCAGGAATTCAGCTTAGATAGCTATGAAATCATTCTGAACACCTGCAAACTCAACTGGACATCTAAGAAAAGAATAGCTGCAACTAGAAATAGAAAAGTGAACTCTTTCTGCAAGAATCACCAGATGGAAAAACTACCTCAAAGAAGAGGGCAAAGGGAGTACTGATTGCCAGCGACCTAATCAGTATGGATATAAGCAAGATATTGGAACTAGAGTTCAGAATAACAATTATAAAGATAACTAGCTGGGCTTGAAAAAAGCATAGAGACACTAGAGAATCCCTTTCTGGAGAAAAAAAAGAACTAAAATTTAATCAAGTTGAAATCAAAAAGACTATTAATGAGATGCAATAAAAAATGGAGGCTCAAACTCTTAGGTTAAATGAGGCAGAAGAAAGAATTAATGACATAGAAGACTAAATGAAGGAGAATAAAGAAGCTGAGAGGGACACCTGGGTGGCTTAGTCAGTTAAACATCTGCCTTCATCCCAGGCCATAATCCCAGGGTTCTGGGATCAACTCCCGAATCAGGGCCTTGCTCAGTGGGGACCCTGCTTCTCCCTCTGCCTGTTGCTACCCCTGCTTGTGCACTCTCTCATTCTCACAAATGAATAAAATCTAAAAAAAAAAAAAAAAAAAAAAAAAAGTTGAGGGCGCCTGGGTGGCTCAGTGGGTTAAAGCTTCTGCCTTCGGCTCAGGTCATGATCCCAGGGTTCTGGGATCGAGGCCTGCATTGGGCTCTCTGCTCAGCAGGGAGCCTGTTTCCTCCTCTCTCTCTGCCTGCCCCTCTATTTGTGATCTCTCTCTCTGTCAAATAAATAAATAAAATCTTAAAAAAAAAATAAAGAAGTTGAGAAAAAGAGGAACAACTACTGGATCATGAGGGGAGAATTCAAGAGATAAGTGATACCAGAAAGTGAAACCATGTTAGAATAATTGGGATCCCAAAAGTAGAGGAAAGAGAGAACGGAGCAGAACGTATATTGGAGCAAATTGTAGCAGAGAACTTCCCTAACTTGGGGACGGAAACAGGCATTCAAGTCCAGGAAGCACAGAGAACCCCTCTCAAAATCAATAAAAATAGATCAACATCTTGCTATATAATAGTGAAACACGCAAATGTCAGAGACAAAGAGAAAATTGTCAAAGCAGCTTGGGACAAGAAGTCTGTAATCTACAAGGGCAGAAGCATTGTTCTGGCAGCAAACATATCCTCAGAGACCTGGCAGGTCAGAAAGGACTGAAATGGTATATTCAGGGTGCTTAATGAGAAAAATATGCAGCCAAGAACACTTTATCCAGCGAGGATGTCATTCAAAATAGGAGGAGGGATAAAAGGCTTCCAGACAAATAGAAACTAAAATAATTTATGATAACTAAACCAGTTCTGCAAGAAATATTAAAGGGGATCCTTTACGTGAAGAGAGAGCCCAAAAGTAACATGGACCAGAAAGGAACAGAGACAATATACAAAAACAGTGACTTTACAAGTAATACAGTGGCACTAACTTCCTATCTCTTTAATAGTTATTCTGAATGTAAATGGACTAAATGCCCCAATCAAAAGACTCAGGGTGTCATATTGGATAAAAAAGCAAGGCCCAGGGCGCCTGAGTGGCTCAGTGGATTAAAGCCTCTGCCTTTGGCTCGGGTCCTGGGATCGAGGCCCGCATTGGGCTCTCTGCTCGGCAGGGAGCCTGCTTCCTCCTCTCTCTCTGTCTAGTTGTGATCTCTCTCTGTCAAATAAATAAAAATAAAAATCTTTAAAAAAAAAAAAGCAAGGCCCATTGATATGCTGTCTGCAAAAGACTCATTTTAGACCCAAAGACACCTCCAGATTTAAAGTGAGGGGGTTGAAAACCATTTATCATTCTAATGGACATCAAAATAAAGTTGGGGTGGCAGTCTTTTTATCAGACAAATTAGATTTTGAACCAAAGACTGTTCATCATCACAGTTATCAGGAAATTCAAATCAAAACCACCCTGAGATACCACCTTACACCAGTCAGAATGGCCAAAATTAATAAGAAGGAAAAAAGTGTTGGAGAGGCTGTGGAGAAAGGAGAACCCTCTTACAGTGTTGGTGGGAATGCAAGTTGGTGCAGCCGCTTTGGAAAAACAGTGTGGAGATTACCCAAAAAGTTAAAAATAGAGCTACCCTATCACCCTGCAATTGCACTACTGGGTATTTACCCCAAAGATACAGATGTAGTGAAAAGAAGGATCATATATAACCCAATGTTCATTGCAGCAATGGCTACAATTGCCAAACTGTGGAAAAAGCCAAGGTGCCCTTTAACAGAAGAATGGATAAAGAAGATGTGGTACCTATATACAATGGAATACTACACCTCCATCAGAAAGGATGAATATCCAACTTTTGTAGCAACATGGATCAGATTGGAAGAGATTATGCTGAGTGAAATAAGCCAAGCAGAGAACGTCAAGTATCACATGGCCTGACTTACTTGTGGTGCATAAGGGGTAACATAGAGGACAGTAAGAGAAGGAAAGGAAATGGGAAGTAGGGTAATTCGGGGAGGGAAACGAAACATAAGAGACTTGGGACTCAGAAACAAACTGAGGGTCTTGGAGGGGAGGAGGTGGGAGGATGGGAGAACCTGGCGGTAGGTACTGAGGGCACGTATTGCATGGAGCACTGGATGTGGGGTATAAACAGTGAATCTTGGAACACTGAAAAAAAAAAGGTGAGGGACACTATATCATATTTAAAGGATCTATCCAACAAGATCTAACAGTTGTAAATATTTATGTCCCTAACATGGGAATAGCCAATGACACAAATCAATCAATTACAGAATTAAAGAAACACATTGATAATAATACAATGATAGTAAGGGACGTTAACACCCCCCTCTCTGCAATGGACAAATCATCTAAGCAGAAGATTATCAAGGAAACAAGGGCTTTGAATGACATACTGGACCGGATGGATTCACAGATATGTTCAGAGCATTTCGCTCTAAAGTGATGGAATACATATTCTTCTCAAGTGCACATAGAACATTCTCCAGAATAGATCACATACTGGGTCACACACCAGGTCTCAACCAGTACCAAAAGACTGAGATCATCCTCTGCATATTTTCAGAGCACAAATCTTTGAAACTTGAACTCAATTACAAGAGGACATTTGGAAAAAATTCAAATACATGGAAGCTAAAGAACATCCTACTAAAGAATGAATGGCTCAACCAGGACATTAAAGAATAATTAAAATTCATGAGCACCAACGAAAATGAAACACAACTGCTCCAAACCTTTGGAATGTAGTAAAGGTGGTCCTAAGAAGGAAGTATATAGTAATACAAGCCTTTCTAAAGAAAGAAGAAAGTTCTCAAAGAACCTAACACTACACCTAAAGGATCTGGAGAAAGAACTGCAGATAAAGCCTAAACCCAGCAAGAGAAGAGAATAAAGATTTGAGTAGAAATTAGTGAAGTAGAAACCAAAAGAACAGAACAGATCAGTGAAACTATGAGCTGGTTCCTTGAAAGAATTAATATGATTGATAAAACCCTGGCCAGACTTAATCAAAAAGAGAAACGACCCAAATAAATAAAATAATGAATGAAAGAGGAAAGACCACAACCAATACCAAACAAATACAAACAATTATAAGAACATATTTTGAACAACTATATGCCAACAAATTAGGCAATCTAGAGGAAATGGATGCATTCCTAGAGACATATAAACTACCAAGAACTGAAATGGGAAGAAATAGAAAACCATAACAGACCCATAACCAGCAAGGAAATTGAGGAAATAATAAAAAAATCTCAAAACAGACAAGAGCCAAGGTTGGATGGCTTCCCAGGAGAATTCTACCAAAAATATGAATCATACCTATTATTCTGAAGCGGTTTCAAAAAATAGAAATGGAAGGAAAACTTCCAAACTCTTTCTATGAGGCCAGGATTACCTTGATCCCCAAACCAGGCAAAGATCCCACCACAAAAGGAGAATTACAGACCCATTTTCCTGATGAACATGGTTGTAGAATTCTCACTGAATTACTAGCCAGTAGGATCCAATGGTACATTAAAAGAGTTATTCACCACAACCAAGTGGAATTTATTCTCATGCTACAGGGGTGGTTCAGCATCCACAAATCAACGTGATACGCTACATTAATAAAAGAAAGGCTAAGAACCATATGGTCCTTTCAATAGATGCAGATAAAGCATCTGACAAAGTACAGTATCCTTTCTTGATTAAAACTCTTCACAGTGTAGGGATAGAGGGAACGTAACTCAATATAATAAAAGCCATGTATGAAAAGCCCACAGCGAATCTCATTCTCAATGGAGAAAAACAGAGCTTTTCCGCTAAGGTCAGGAACACAACAGGGATGTCCGTTCTCACCTCTCTTGTTCAACATCATACTAGAAGTCCTGGCTTCAACAATGGGACAACAAAAAGAAATAAAAGGTATCCGAATAGACAGAGTAGAAGTCAAACTCTCACTCTTCTTAGATGACAAAATACTCTGTGGAAAACCCAAAAGACTCCACCCCAAAATCGCTAGAACTCGTATAGGAATTCAGCAGAGTGGCAGGATATGAAACCAGTGCACAGAAATCAGTTATGTTTCTGTACACTAACAGTGAGACAGAAGAAAGTGAAATAAAGGAATCGATCCCATTTACAATTACAAAATCCCAAAACCCATGAGATACCTAGGAATACACCTAACAAAAGAGGCAAAGGATCTATACTCAGAAAACGATAGAACGCTCATCAAAGAAATTGAGGAAGACACAAAAAAATGGAAAAATGCTCCATGATCATGGATTAGAAGAACAAATATTGCTAAAATGTCTATGCTGCCTAGAGCAGTCTGTACGTTCAGCACAGTCCATATCAAAATGTCATCAACTTTTTTCACAGAGCTGCAACAAATCCTAAAATTTGTATGGAGCCAGAAAAGATCCCGAACGGTGAAAGGAATGTTGAAAAAGAAATGGAAAGCTGGTGGGTAGGGATCACCTTCCAGACTTCAAGCTCTGTTATCATCAAGATAGTATGGTACTGGCACAAAAACAGACACATATATCAATGGAATAGAATAGAGAACCCAGCTCAGTGGTCAACTAATCTTTGACAAAGCAGGAAAGAGTATCCAATGGAAAAAGGACCTTTCTCTTTAAGAAATTGTGCTGGGAAAATTGGATAGCCATATGCAGAATAAAACTGGACTTCTCCTATGCCATATACAAAAATGGACTCAAAATGGATGAAATACCTAAAAGTGAGATAGGAATCCATCAAAATCCTAGAGGAGAACACAGGCAGCAACCTTTGTGACCTTGTCTACATCAACTTCTGGCTAGATATATCTCCAAAGGCAAGGGAAACAAAGGCAAAAATGAAATATTGGGACTTTATCAAGATAAAAAGCTATTGCACAGCAAAGGAAACAGTTGAAAAAACCAAAAGACAACCTACAGGATGGGAGAAGATATTTGCAAATGTCTTATCAGGTAAAGGGCTAGTATCCAAAATGTATTAAAAAACTTATCAAAGTCAACACCCAGAGAACAAAAAAAAAAATTGAGTCAAGGATGACCTACAAATGGCCAATAGACACATGACAAAATGCTTCATGTCACTTGGCATCAAGGAAATACAATTCAAAACCATAGTTGAGATACCCCTTCAAACTGGTCAGAATGGCTAAACTTAACAAGTCAGGAAACAACAGATGTTGGTGAGGTGGTGGAGAAAGTGGAACCCTCTTATATTGTTGGTGGAAATGCAGGTTGATACAGGCACTCTGGAAAACATTATGGAGGCTCCTCAAAAAGTTGAAAATTGAGCTACCTTATGGCCAGCAATTACACTTTTAGCAATTTACATCAAATATATAAAACGGACACCAGCACCCCAATGTTTATAGCAGCAGTGTCCATGATAACCAAACTATGGAAAGAGCCGAGATGCCCATCAACAGATGAATGGATAAAGATGTGGTATATGTATGTGATGGAATAGTACTCAGCCATCAAAAGATGAAATCTTGCCGTGTGCAACGACATGGATGGAACTAGAGGTTCTTATGCTAACTGAAATAAGTCAGTCAGAGAAAGACAGTTATCATGGGATTTCACTCATATGTGGTATTTAAAACACAAAACTGGATCATAGGGGAAGAAAGGGGAAAAAAAGATGAAATCAGAGAGTGAGACAAACCATAAGAGAATCTTAATCATAGGAAATAAATTGAGGGTTGCTGGAGAGGAGAGGGGTAGGGAAATGGGTTATCTGGTGACACAATGTTACTATGTCAAGTGTATCTCAGTAAAGCTGGAAGAAAATAGAAATGACCTTATGTTGTCACTTATAGCAGTGTATTTATGTATTAAGAACAAATCTCTAATGTATGGAGTATACGTATTAGGTAAGGAGAAATACTTGTAGGTAGAGTCAGTATTTTTCTTAGAAGATAGCCCTTGGTTTCCATTTCAGTACACAGGCAGGTAAGGGATTGAGGAATTTGGGTTTTGTATCATGTAGCATGGTCATAATAATTCTATTCTGGAAAAAGTTTAAAGCAAGTATTTGGAAAAAGTTTAAAGCAAGAATAATTCTATTCTTTTTTTTTTTATAAGAATAATTCTATTCTTAAAGATGTTTAAAGCAAGTAAAACCTATTGTTCTCTTCCATGGTCACTATACAACTGTCACAGCACCCTGTGAACATTTTTTTGGTGAAATTCCTAAGAAAATTAGTAAAATGCAATTTCCTCTACTCAGCTGTCCTAGTTAACATAGTATTGTGTATAGGATTGTTGGATATTAGCCAGTTAGATTTTAGAGAATAAAGGAGGCATAGGTCTTACTGGTAATTTCTAATTACACTTTAGTTTTATGCACTTCTTCTAACATTAAATAGATTATGGGAGTAATTGTTATTTGAACCATTTTTTTTGTTACTAATAACCATCTCATTTGTGTTGAGAAAAATATAAATTGGCAATGTTCTGTGTATTCGGCCAATGGAGAATTGGTTTTAAGGCATTACGCTACAAGCTAGAAAGAGAAGAGTAATATTACAATTGGTGTATCTGACTGCTTAATATATTAATATAAGATGTGGTTTCTTGTAGGTTCTGCAAATCAACAAGACTTTTCTTCAGGAAAAAGTGAAGATATGGGAACAGTTCAGGAGAAATCTACAAAAAGCCTTGTTATAGGTCCTCTTGATTTTCGTTTGGATAGCAGTGCAGTACATAGAATTTTGAAAATGATTGTTTGTGCTTTGGAACATGAATATGAGCCATATAGTGGGCTAAAGCCAGGTTTGTTTTTGTCCTCATTTTGAATATTTTGCTAGTTGATTTGAACGATTATATAATCTAGTTTGTTGTAGTTTGCTAAATTTTACTTTTTTTGTGTAGTTTGCCTATCTGATTTTCTTGTATTTAGAAGTTATGGGACAGGTCAGGATTTGGAAATTATTTATATAAGTACTTTATTTACCAGTATTTGTCAGCTTTTTATTACCATACTTTTTGATACTTTTCCCAATGTATATTCCTGAAATATGATCATTTCCCTACCTTCGTGGTTTCTGAAGAGCCGACATGAATTTGGACTCTGAACATACCAACTTAGATTCAAGGAGGCATAGGTCTTACTGGTAAAAAAGGAATTTATTGCTCATCTAATTTTTTCTATGTAGCATGAAGCTGTCATGGTTTCCTAAAATAAAAATACATTTTTTATACAATAAAGCACTCTAGTGTAGGACATAATGGCATAATAACATATAAAGGACCCCTATGGCATTAGATTATGGCTTGAATTCTGACCCCTACTTTTTTTATTTTTTATTTTTTATTTTTTAAACAGGCATTTTATTTTTATTTTTATTTATTTATTTTATATATATTATTTTATTTTTTCAGTGTTTAAAGATTCACTGTTTATGCCCCACATCCAGTGCTCCATGCAATACGCGCCCTCAGTACCCACCGCCAGGCTTTCCCATCTTCCCACCCCCTTCCCTCCAAGACCCTCAGTTTGTTTCCGAGTCCCAAGTCTCTTATGTTTCGTTTCCCTCCCCGAATTACCCTACTTCCCATTTCCTTTCCTTCTCTTACTGTCCTCTATGTTACCCCTTATGCACCACAAGTAAGTCAGGCCATGTGATACTTGACGTTCTCTGCTTGGCTTATTTCACTCAGCATAATCTCTTCCAATCCGATCCATGTTGCTACAAAAGTTGGATATTCATCCTTTCTGATGGAGGTGTAGTATTCCATTGTATATAGGTACCACATCTTCTTTATCCATTCTTCTGTTAAAGGGCACCTTGGCTTTTTCCACAGTTTGGCGATTGTGGCCATTGCTGCAATGAACATTCTGACCCCTGCTTTTAATGTTAGGAAATTTAAGTAACATTACTGATTTTTCATTTCTCTGTCTCAGTAATGAGTTTAATTATTGGGACAGCGATCGTTAAATTGTCTCCCCAATATCCATTATTTTCTTATTTTATAGTGAAAGAAGTTTCTATAATAGTAATTCTTATAATAAAAGTAAAGATAACACATTCCATGTATAACTGCAGGACTCAAGGTTCTGACTACTGGGATGGCAGTAGAACTAAGTAAGTGAATTTTGGGGCTTTGACTTTAAAAGGAAATGCACATACCTCCCCCCCCCCTTTTTTTTTTACTTTACCCTTCCTTCTGGTTGGAAAAAATTATAATGGCAGGAGCTGGAGCTCCCATCTTTGACTCTGAAATGAAAGTTGCATGCTGAGGATAACAGCAAGAAGATGGCAAGAGCCTGGGTAACACTGTCATCTCTGGATCCTTTAGACTCAGATTGTTATATGAAATAAACTTCTGTTCAAACTTTATTTGATTTTTGTCATAGCAGATTTACTGTTACCTAAATACTATACTAGTAGGTCCAACTTCCAAAGATCAGTGCATGTGGTAGCATGTAACACTGTATCTAGTGCATAGTTAGTGCTTGCCATGTTTATGCATTCATTTCTTGCACCTTGCTTGCATGCCTGCTCCATTCCAGACAGTCTTTAAAGGGCTAGAATAGTATGTATAAAATGGCTAAAATAAAAAACAGTGACAGTACTAAATGTTTGGGAGAATGTGAAGAAACTGGATCACTCATCATTGCTGGTGGGAATGTAAAACGTACAGCCACTTCTGAAAACAGTTTGTCAGTTTCTTTAAAAACTAAAGCTGTAACTACCCTATAGCTCAGCAGCTGTAGTCTTGGGCACTTATCCCAGAGAAATGAAAACTTAGGTTTACACAAAAATCAATACCTAATTTGTTTTTCTCATGTAAAAATTCAAGCATGTAGGTGCTCCAGGGAATTATGGTAACTGTTCCTTGATGTTGTCTCTAGACCCCGAATTCTTTTTGTCTTGTTATTCTCCCATTCTTTGAGATATATCTCATCTATGTGGTCAATGTTGGCCCACTATTACAATATCTAATTTGAATCACCAGGAAATACAGAGGAAAAGAAAATAGTAGGTATGTGGTTTCATTTAGTAACACAGCTCTGTCATCCCTTCACCAAAACTTGGTAACATGTCTCTATACCTAGCCTTAAGTTCAGAGGGTTTTATTGCCAAAGAAAGATTGTAATTAGCAGTCTCTTTGACAGTGGAATGATTCCCTACACACACATACACACACACACGTATATATAACATGAATTTTTATTTGAAGCAGTTTGTCGTCTCAAGAACACTACATACCCATATCTATATATATCTATACATCTGGATATATGTATCTACATATCTACATATCTCTATGTAAACTATGTATACATATGTCTATGTATAAGATGTATATATACACACGTATATGTAGATATACTTTATATCTACATATATAAACTTTAATTTAATATACAGATAGTTCTCACTTTCCATGGTAATTAGGAACCATAAAAATGTGCCAGGTGAAATCATGGAAAGTGATCATAATCAGTGGGACAAATTGAAATTGTTTCACACTTATAGATCTTTTTGTGAAAACGCTAAAGGTCTCTTACTCTTGGTGTGAATGTATATAGAAATGAAAAAAAATTGTAAAGTGAATAGTAAAGAGTTTTATATCTTAAAGCAAAATAAAACAAAAACTTAAGAGTACTTTAAATGGTGCTTGTCTCCTTGTCCTGTAACTTAAAATATAGAGTGACGATCTTTCCTATGTTTGGGCAGATTATTACACTTCTAAGTTTGGATCAGATTCCATACATTTTCAGTGTTGTAAAAACCTCTGAGAGTTCCTTTAATGGGAAGTATTTTGTGTGTATCACTTCTTCCGGGACTTCTTCAAACATCTTCATTCTTTTTATAATACCCACTTTCCTCATTGACATTGGTAAGTCTGTCTTCACTGATTCCCCTAGCTGCATGTCAGGAGTCTCTCCAAGGGTACAGAGTTGCTGTTTCCACAGTGAGCTTTTTTTTTTTTTTTTTTTTTTTTTTTTTTTTTTTTTTTTTTTTTTTTTTTTTTTTTTTTTTTTTTTTTTTTTTTTTTTTTTTTTTTTTTTTTTTTTTTTTTTTTTTTTTTTTTTTTTTTTTTTTTTTTTGGTAACTCCTTGTATGTTATCAGTCCTCGCTGTGCTTTCCTCTTTGATTGCCAGTTCTGTTCCAATTACCCAGTTTTGTAAAATGTCCCATGGATTTATCATTGGTAATCAAGGAGGCACTACAACTGCATGCTCTGCAGTCTGTGTTTGAGTTAGATAACAGGAGATACCAGTAACCCAACCTGACGGACTATGAAAGAAGTGTTGGGATTGGTCGCTGCCCATGATACATATCTGATCTTAGGATTTGTGGATGGAAGAACTTGCAGTAAGGTTTGTACTTTCTGCACTTATTATACTGTGGTAACTGATATTTGAACTGTTTTTTTTTTTTTGGAACTGGCATTTTTGAACTAAAACAGGATAACTGAAACTGATGTGTATCAGAACTGTGCAAAATGAGAGCTGCTTCTACACACATATGTGCTGTTAATGAGTACATACTTATTACATCTTAAGGACTTAGTTCTCCACTTTTTAAAAGCTATTTATTTGAGATGTAATATGCATATTGGAAAGCACAAAATCTAAGGGTATGGTTCTGTGAATTTTGCAAACTTAACCACATCTTCATAACTGTTCAAGAAATTGAATTTTAGTGGCTCTCCAGAAGCTCTCTCCTTTGTGTCTCTTCACTCCTCTGACCCCAACGATAACTGCTCTCCTTACTTCTAACTTCTTGGATTTAATTTTTGCTTAGCTTATAATTCATATGGAATCACACAATATGTACCTCTGTCTCTGACTTTAGCTTGTTTATGAGATTCATTTCATTATTTTGTAGTATGTCATTGAGTGAAGATACCACCACTTATCTGTTATACTGTTGATGAGTATTTAGTTTCTGGTTTTTGGTTAATTATGCTAGTGATGCCACAGACATTCCAGCACATGTGTTTTGGTAAATGTATACTCCTTTCTGTTGGGCATGTATGAGTGGAATCACTCATGTAAAAGGATTGTGTATGTTCACTTTTAGTAGGTATTTCAAACTGTTTTCCCGAGTGGTTGAACCACTTTACATTCTTACCAGTGGTTTGGAGAGTTTTAATTGCTAGTGCTGGCAAACTATGATTTAACTGCCTCTTTTTATGCAGCACATGAGGTGATAGTGGGTTTTGTGTTTTAAATAGTTAGGAAAAAATAGAAGAACCAGATTATATGACCCACGAAAACTCTATGAAATTTAATTTTCACTTTCCATAGCTAAAGTTCTGTTGGGACATCATCATGTTCACAGAGTTTGGTATTTTCTGTGGCTGCTTCTGTGCTCTAGTGGAAGAGCTGAGTAGTTGTGATGGATGGTATGGCCCATAAAGGCTAAAATAGTTTCTAAATGGCTCTTTGTAAATGGCTCTGAATGGCTCAAATCTTGTAAATGGTTTGCTGATGTTTGATTTGCATGCTTGCGAACACTTACTATTAGTCTTTTTCATTTTAACCGTTCTAGTGGGTCAGTAATGCTGTCATGTGACTTTATTTGCATTTATCTGATACCTAATGATGTTATCTAGCTTTCCAAAGGATTTTGGGCCATTTAGAAGTACTGTCCTTTGCTTGTTCAAGGCTTTGTAGCCCCCTTTTCTATTCAATTTATTACTGGTTTTAAAAGGTTTTACATTAAAAAATTTTTAGTATGCTGTGGGTCCTTTGTATCAATAGCTAGATCTATCTATCTATGGCAGATAGATAGATAGTGGCTTGCTTTTGCATCACCTTAATGGTGTTTTTATCAACAGAAGCTGTTATTCTTTTAACAAAAGAGATTAAGAATTTCTTTAAAAAAATTAAAAAATAATTTAAAATCAAATATGTAAATTTTTATATAGCAAAGACATACATTTGCATTCTACAGTAACATAAGTATGTAAGTGTAACTTGTATTTGTGAAAGGTAACACATTATTTTGCAGTTTGTCCTTAAAATTTGGGAACCAGTTAATTCACTTATTTAAAAATAATTTATTATTAAGTTTTCATTGTTTCATTTTAGATATTAAGGATGAAAATGAAACAATACTGAATCCTGAAGAAGTGGCATCTTTGGAGGAATATATTCCTACTCGACATACAAGTATTACTCTCCTCAAATGTACCTGCACTATTTTCATGGCTGAATTCAACTTGTTGGATCATTTGCTACCTGTCATTATGGGAGAAAAGGTGTATTTTTCATTTCACTACTTTTTTTTTTGCCATACATACATATTTGCAAGTGATATTATAAGAGGAAGGTGATAGAGTAAAAGGATATGTGCTTATATAATTATCCATGATGATGTTAAAACAATGTAACTATGATTGTTAATTCTTAGGCGTGTGTGTATATGTGTCTATGTATATATTATATATAAATAACCTCAAGCTAAGGCTGTATCAAGAAATGCTGAAGAGAGCATGGGCCTAGAAGTCAGTCCATATACAGACTATGACCTTGTATCTCTAAACCTGTTTCTGAAGAACAAAACAAAATATTTGTCAAGTGAGCTGACAGCTCAGCTGGTAAAGAAGTAGTAAGCCTAGATGGATTCAGAGAGTTTATTACTTACATTATAAACATAAAAGGAAATCAGTAATGGTGTCAGCTTTCTTTCTTTCTTTTTTTTTTTTAAAGATTTTATTTATTTGACAGAGAGAAACACAGTGAGAGAGGGAACACAAGCAGGGGGAGTGAGAGAGGGAGAAGCAGGCTTCCCGCCGAGCAGGGAGCCCGATGTGGGGCTTGATCCTGGGTATCCGGGATCATGACCTGAGCTGAAGGCAGTTGCTTAACCAGCTGAGCCACCCAGGCGCCCCTGGTGTCAGCTTTCTGTGTCCCTTTCAGGACATCCTTGAAAACAGAAGGCCAAAATGACATGCAGCACACCATTAAGCAGAGTATCCTTTTGTCAAGGATTCAATTCCACGTTTTATCCAAGCAGTTACAGAGATTATAGCTATGCTTTGAGAATAGTAAGTGGAAGCCCCATATCTCACCTGCATGTGGGATGCTGATGAGAAAATGTTTCATAGCAGTTACCCTCAAGAAGATGAGAAGTCGTCTTTTAGAAGCTCATTGTAAGACCCCTTATCTTCTCATGTTGTGAGAGTCACGGGATGTTCTCCAAGGCTTAGGTCAGCTGTTGTTGCATCTTGGCTTTATGGTCTGCATGGATTTGTGTAAGATTGTCAGGGTGCTGGCACAGAGCTGTTCCCTTACAGTAGCTAGCTTTTAGAATTACTTTTAATATTAGATGAGATAATGCACATAAACGATTTGCACTTATTAGGAACACAGTAATTATCATTTTGTTGTTAATGAGGACTTATTAGATGCTTCCCTTGATTTAGGCCATTGCTTTCTGAATTTGCCATGTAATAATAAGGTATTATTGTTATCTTTAGTTTCTTTTGGTTATATTTCTTTTGATATCTACATAGTGATGACTAGAGAAATAAAAACTGTCTTAACCTTAAATAAGAACTTGTGGAAGTATGACAGGGAATTGACTGTGATATGATAGTTTCATTTGGTGTATTTGCTCCAAATTGTCCACTTGTAATTGTTGTGTTGCTGGATAAAGAGATCATCTGGGGAAGATTTCAGTGGAGAAAAATTATGTCAGTATTAGACATCAACTTCAAAGCATCTATGAGTAATGAGTTCAGAGAAGAGACAAAAAGGTGGAAGGTTTCAGAAAAGCCCGTAATCTATTAAAAAAAAGAACTAATTCACATTTTGGGACTGAAAACTGTAACAAAAATTAGAAATAAAAGAATGGAAAATAATTTAAATGCAAATCACAAGAAATACAGTGTGGCTGTTTAAATACCAGAAAGTGTGTGCTTAAGGGAAGAAATATAATTAGAAATAGCTGTTTTATTAAATGAGTGTTAACTCCATGAGTGGAACAACACAGATAATTCTTACAGATGGCGTGTTGAATTAAAGCAGGTAGTCATGAGCATGTACTGTCTGATTCTGTAACATTCAAGAACAGGCAAAACTCGTCTGTGGTGATTGCAATAAGAATACCGGCTGCCTCTGGCAGTGATCTAATCTCTTGCCTGAGAAGGGATAGAGATGGGATGCTTGAAATTCATGGTGGTTACAGATGCAAAAATTTTATTGAGCTCTCCACTTAAGACTTGTGCTTTACCATACGTTAACCTTAATAATCCAAAGTAAACTTGCATAAAAGAGTAACTCCTTAGTAAGTGGTGGTTTAAAAGTTATTAAGTTTTCTGTCCGTTTCTATTTTTTGAAAGAGCTTCAGGAGAATAGGTGTTATTTCTTCTTTGAATGTTTGGTAGAATTTCCCAGGGAATCCGTCTGGGCCTGGACTCTTGTTTTTGGGGAGGTTTTTGATCACTGCTTCGATCTCGTTACTGGATATAGGTCTATTCAGATCGTCAATGTCTTCCTGTTTCAGTCTTGGGAGCTTATAGGTTTCTAGGAATGTATCCATCTCTTCTAGATTGTTAAACATATTGGCATATAGTTGTTGATAGTAATTT
>PITA01030777.1:0-16064 GCA_004023965.1 Spilogale gracilis | reverse complement strand
CTGTCCTCCAGGTTACCGCTCATGCACCGCAAGTAAGTGAAACCATGTGATACTTGACTTTCTCTACTTGGCTTATTTCACTCAGCATAATCTCTTCCAATCCAGTCCATGTTGCTACAAAAGTTGGATATTCATCCTTTCTGATGGAGGCATAGTATTCCATTGTGTATATGTACCACATCTTCTTTATCCATTCATCTGTTGATGGGCACCTTGGCTCTTTCCACAGTTTGGCGATTGTGGCCATTGCTGCGATGAACATATGGCCCTTCTTTTCACTACCTCTGTATCTTTGGGGTAAATGCCCAGTAGTGCAGTTGCAGGGTCATAGGGTAGCTCTATTTTTAATTTTTTAAGGAATCTCCACATTGTTTTCCAAAGCGGCTGCACCAGTTTACATTCCCACCAACAGTGTAAGAGGGTTCCGCTTTCTCCTCAGCCTCTCCAACACTTGTTGTTTCCTGACTTGTTAATTCTGGCCATTCTGACTGGTGTAAGGTGGTATCTCAGTGTGGTTTTGATTTGAATTTCCCTGATAGCTAGTGACGCTGAACATTTTTTCATGTGTCTGTTAGCCGTTTGTATATTTTCTATGGAGAAGTGCCTCTTCATGTCTCTTGCCCATTTTTTAATGTGTTCATCTTCTTTTTGGATGTTGAGTTTGAGTAGTTCTTTATAGATCTTGGATACCAGCCCTTTGTCTGTAGTGTCATTTGCAAATATCTTCTCCCATTCTGTGGGTTGCCTCTTTGTTTTGTTGACTGTTTCCTCTGCTGTACAGAAGCTTTTTATTTTGATGAAGTCCCAGAAGTTCATATTTGCTTTTGTCTCCTTTGCCTTTGGAGATGTGTCTTGAAAGAAGTTACTGTGGCCGATGTCAAAGATAAAGCCCATTTTCTAAGCCTGATGTCGCTTTGTGTGACTAATGTGCACCTTTTAATTTGAAAACTTCCCTAGACTTGATCTGAATTTAAAAAAGAAAACTTAAAATTTGTTGTCTTCTATCTTCCTCTGTATTTAGTATGCCTTCTGGTGGAGTTATTTAGTTGTATAATCATGTCAGTAGTCCTGAAGAAAGAAATTAAGCAGGAAGAAAACCTGGCCTCATTAAACAAGTGGGTTTACAAGGAATGGGAAGGCCTACTGAATTTATTTTGCATATGCACCAGAATAAACTACCACTAGATGGCAGTCCTCTACAACCTTGGATTTTAGTTGGTTCTGCCTTTAAGTAAGGTTTGGTAAGAAATCACCAGTGGTGGAATTTTGAGCCCAAATAATACTTTCCCTTTTACTAAAAATAAATGTAACTTCCTTATGTTGCAGAAAAATATTGGAGTGGTTTTAAAAAAATTTAATTGTAATAGGTAACATCTCAGAACATAATGTAAAAATGCTTTCTAGCTCTGTTTTTCAAACTTAAAGTTGCATTCGAATCACAATGGGATATTGATAAAAATGCATGTTCTAATTTTGTAAGTCCAGAATTGGATCTGAGTTTGAAATCTTTCTTTCTTTCTTTCTTTTCTTTTTGTAAAAAGATTTTATTTATTTATTTGACAGAGGAGGGAGAGTGTGCACTGGCACATGAGCACAAGCAGGGGGAGGGGTAGAGGGGAGGGGCAGGCCGAGGGAGAAGCAGGCTCCCAGTCCAGCAAGGAGCCGGATGTAGGGCTTCATCCCAGGACCTGAGCCTAAGACAGCCACTTAACTGACTTAGCCATCTTGGTATCCCTGAATTAATTAATTAATTTCTTTCTTTCTTTCTTTCTTCCTTCCTTCCTTCTTTCCTTCCTTCCTTCCTTCCTTCCTCTCTCTCTCTCTCTTTCTTTCATTCTTTCTCTTTCTTTTTTTAAAAGATTTTATTTATTTGACAGAGAGAAACACAGCCAGAGAGGGAACACAAGCAGGGGGAGTGAGAGAGCAGGGAGCCCGATGTGGGATTTGATCCTGGGTCTCCGGGATCATGACCTGAGCCGAAGGCAGTTGCTCAACCAACTGAGCCACCCAGGTGCCCCATGTCCCTGAATTTCTGATACTTTTCTCAGTGATGCCAGGTCTCAGAGATGTAGAGGTATGTTGTTGTTCTTCATCTACTGAGTACTCTTCTGTACTAGGCACTGATCTAAGTGCTTTACAGGTTGAGTAACTTAAGATATATTAAGCAAATGGTAGAGAAGGGATTCTAACTCAGACTCTCTGCTTCCAGAATCTTGTGGTGTTAACCATACTAAAATGCTTCCTTGGGCTGTGAGTAAATTAACCTTCTTCCTAATTCAGAAAAAAACTTTCCTATCAGAAAGAGATGTATCTTGGTTTGGCTGAAGTTAGTGCATAACTTTGATTCTTTGTAGATTGTGGACAACATGTTGAGTAACTTCTGGGTCAGATATATGCTTTTTCTATTGATTTTTTTTTGGTTCATGCTTTGGTTTCTAAGAAAAATCCTCCCCTAGGCCCCCAATAATCAGAGCAGTTATATATGGGAGGGTAACATGATTTGAAATTAGCAAAAGAGTGATTACTTTTTTTAACCCTTTTTTCTTTGCATGTTCATTAAGAAAATCAAAAACACCTTTTATACATTTGCAAAAACTCAAAGGTGCGTTCCTTTGATGCAGTAGGGTTGGCTTTATATCAAGGTACATGTAATGTCTATTAAGTAGAAAAAATAGTAAGGAAATAGGAAATCTAGTTTTATGAGCTAGTTGAAGAGTATTTGCTTAATATCTTCCATTATTCAGACTACTACCTACCATTCCAGAATTTATGTCAAAAATTCTTTCTGTATTATACTTTTTAGGGAGAAATGACTGATATTTATGGCTGTATTGGGCTTTTTAAAACAAAAACTGTGGGAGGAGATGTGTTTGGAGTTAAAAATATTTTTAGTGTCTCTAATATAAATCTAAACTGCTTTTTTTGAAGAATGTGTGACTCTGGGTTTTTATAAAAATGGTAGTATATCTTTGCCTTTTATATTATTGACAATTTAATGCTTGTAAAATTTAGTGAGTGACATAAATATGGACAATCAAATTACAGTTTGGAAAGATATTAAATCAGTTTTGAAAAGGTAGATTTGAGGGCACCTGGGTGGCTCAGTGGGTTAAAACCTCTGCCTTCAGCTCAGGTGGTGATCTCAGGGTCCTGGGATCAAGGCCACATCTGGCTCTCTGCTCAGCAGGGAGCCTGCGTCCTCTTCTCTCTCTGCCTGCCTCTCTGCCTACTTGTGATCTCTCTCTGTCAAATAGATAAATAAAATTAAAAAAAAAAGAAAAAAAAAAGAAAAGGTAGATTCGAACTGGTTTACAAATGTGTTATTAAAATTGATGGAATTTATTTAGTAATTTGAACTCTACTTTTTTTTTTTTTTTGAACTCTACTTGTTTTAAAAAAAGGAACAAATGAAAATCCCAGATTTTCCTCTGCCTTTGTTTCATTGTGTCATACTGTAGTGGTTATAGATATGGCACTTTTTGTAGTTAAGTTTGCCAATTCAGAATTGTTTTTTGGAAGAGGACAGCATTAATGTGAACTGACAGAAAGACAGGAGTGTAGTGAAGAAAGATTGCTATTGTTTTAAGGTCAACAACTGCAAATACTTAGCTTGGTGAAATAAGATACTTTATCTAGTGTTTATAATATATCTTGCTACCATCAAGACAATCGAGCTTAAACTTCCTTTACTCATAATATGACTTTGATACCCTATAGTTACATCCTCAGTTATCACAAATTTGTCCTGTAGGACTGGTCCAAGTTGACAAACCTTATAATGTATATGGCTCTTTCAAGTGTGCAAAAGGGATATTGGGAAGAAATAGCTGATTTGTTGGAGATGTATGGGAACTTTCAGGGACTAGACCAAGTGTGGTGTTAGTTTTCTCTTGCTTCATCTCTCTCCATCCATCTATCCATCCATCCAGGGCACATTTATTGAGAGTCTTCTGAGTACTCAGGCACAGTACTAGTTTCTAGGAATAAAAGGATGAATAAAAGATAGTTTATGTTGTCAGGCAGCTTGCAACCTAGGGGGCAATAAAGACTTAAGGATTATGATATAATGAAGTAAACTGTAATAGAGATGGATATATACAAAGTTATACTGGAGCCTTGAGGATGGAGCAGCTTCCTCAGGATGAATAAATGTGTGTATATGGGGAGGATAGTACGTAAAGGTGGGGGAATGTACTGTTACCTATTTTATTTCAGCTCTTTATTTTTATCCACTTTAATCTGGAGGTCACTAACCCCAGTTTCCTTAAACGAACAACTTTATAGTCTTTAGTATAAAGGTTTAATTGCCCATAGGCTGAGCTATTTAAATTCTCTCTGGGATGGTTTGTTCCTCTTGAGAAGATTATTTTTCAGACTTTGCAGCACTTAAGAAAAATTATTTTTCTTTAAAAAACCTTGGCATTTTTCAGGCTACTCAATGGACTTTTTTACCCATAGTTTAGAGCCTTTATTTAGTAAGGCAAAATTTTCTTTTGCTACCAGCTGATTTTATTGGAGAAGGATATCGTACTCTAGAGACAGAGTACTATGACTGTATTTGTTAAGAATGACAAATGGAAGGGTAGGGATAGGAGTTGAAGGAACGCAAGAGATTAAAAGATAAATGGAGAGTTGGAGCATATCATGGAAGAGGGTTTCAAGAGGTATGAAAGGAATCAGGAGAGTCAGAGGTTAAACAGCTAGAGTATTAAAAAGAAAATATTGGAGTTAGCCATTTGGAGGTCACTGCTAATCTTAGGGTAAGCAATTTTCACAGACAATAGGAGTACTGATCTAGTTGCCCCAGAATGAGGAATTCATGGGGGAGAAATGGAAATCACAAAGGAAAGCTATTCTGTGAAGATGTTTGACTGTGAAGGGTAAGAGAAGGGTAAGGCCATACCTGGAGGGGAAAAGGATTTATAAGGAGGGAGAAGTCTTTGAGGAAGTAGGAAGAAATTTTGATCTGATGAGCAAAATATCTTCCATAATATTTTGCTGAAAAAATTAACTTGTATACATTTTTATTTGAACAGTTATGCTGTTTGGGTTCTTATGGGCCAGTTCCTTAAAATTTTATTTCTTATCACGTAATTTGTGCTTTATATTTATGCTGAATTATTGCCTTTTCATAATGAATTTGTGGTTTATGGGAAAAATGTTCTTTAATACTTAAGTAGAGATTATCAGCACCATCTGATTCTTCTTCAACTTTTAGCCTTCTCTGAGATTTCTTGCTTTTATACTCTAATTCATTGTTTCTTTCTTTCTTTCTTTCTTTCTTTCTTTCTTTCTTTCTTTCTTTCTTTCTTTCTTTCCCTCCCTCCCTCCCTCCCTCCGTCCCTCCTTTCTTTCTTTCTTTCTTTCTTTCTTTCTTTCTTTCTTTCTTTCTTTCTCTTCTATGTATCTATATATGTGTGTATCTATCTTTCTATCTATAATTTCATTGTGGTAAGAGCAATTAACATGAGAGCTGCCCTCTTAACAGATTTTTAAATTGGGGTATAGTTGACATACAACATTATGTTAGTTTTGTGTGTATAATATAATGATTTGATATTTGTATCTATTAACAGATTTTAAAGTATACAATATAATATTGTTATCTGTAGGCTGCTCTAATTTTTAAAATTAGTATTCTTGATTATTAATTTTTCTTTTTCATGGAGATATTTATATTTTGAACTTACCAGATAATGGACAACTCAAGACTTAAAGAAAGGTTACCATCAAAAACCAATACCTCTCAATTTCTGTATGTGCCACAATTTTGCTTTTCTAGTGGGTATGCTTTTCCCTTTCTAACCTTGCCTTTAGTGCAACTACTGAAGATTCCTTTTTTTTTTTTTTAAAGATTTTACTTATTTAATCTATTTAGAGAAAGAAAGAGAATGTGTGTGTGTGCTTGTGAGTAGAAGAAGGGGCAGAGGGAGAAGGAGAGAATCTCAAGCAGATCTGTGCTGAGCATGGAGCCCAACATGGGGCTTGATTTCATGACCCTGAGACCATGATCCGAGCCAGAATCACAACCAAATGAGGCACCCAGGCATCCCTTAAAGATTTTATTTTTAAGTAATCTCTATGCCCAATGTGGGGCTCAGACTTAGCACCCTGAGATCAGGAGTTATAGGTTTACTGACTGAGCCAGCTAGGTGACAAAACTGAGAATTCTTTTGACTGCAGGTGACAGTAGGCTCATACAAGAATAAGATATTTACTGATTATCACCATTTGGGCCTTCGGTGTGATTAGATTTGGTTTTTCTCTTTTCATCTTTTGCTTCCATTTCCTTGCACAGGCTGTTGGCTCTTGGTTTCAAGATGGCTACAGCAATTCTAAATTATCTTAGCTTCTAGTCCATGTGAAAAGTGCCTGCTTTCCTTCCAGAAGGCTCAGCAAATGTCTCTTTCCAACTCAGTGGTTCTGGCTGGGCCATTTCTGAGCCAATTGCTGTCACTAAAGGAATGTAGTTAAGTTTAAGTCTGAGTTAAGTGTGGGAGAGGTAGGGCCAGTTTTCCTATTAACTACTAAGGCTAAGAGTGGAGAGGGGTGGACCTTTGGGGAAATGTAGACAAATAATGAGCTGGGGGTGAGTTTGAGGATTTTGGAGTTGATCAAAGAAAAAGGCAGGACTATGAGATGTCAGTAGCCTCCTGTGAGCTTTATTTGGGTGGTGGTTTGACAGGATTGCATTTGAGGAGACGTCCCTCACTGCAGGAGATTTTCTAGAAATGATAGCAGGGGACCACAACCTAGAAGGGGAAGTGGTCAAGAAAATTCACTGGGGAGAGGGAAATCTGAGTGGGGCATTTTTGTGTAGGTCATATTGCTCAGATGCAAGATGGTGAGTCTTGGTCTGGAAGCTTTGGAGGGCAACAGTGACTCTGTAGCTCTAGGATTTGTCTCACCTATGGCTAGTAGATGTTGGGTTCTTTTTTGCAGATTATGCAAAGCAGGCACAGTATAAATGGCTAAATATATGCTAATCTGGGCTATAATTAAAGCAAATGAAAGTGTAAAAATTTAAGTTTGGCATCTGTGGGCCTTGAGTTCACATTCATGGTCAGCCTTCTATGAGGAACTAAATATTGGGGCCAATATATAGGGGCCACCTTTAACCCATGTATATAAAATTAACAGAAGAGGGTGAAATAGTTGCTGGGTGGCCAAAGGACTGTAAATGTCCATCTTGCTCTTGACTTCACTTTCTCTCCTAGAACATTCCTGGGGTGCTGCTTTACAAGGCCGGGAGAGGCAACTAGTGGTGATTTGAGTGTGCGATGAGGTGTTCATGTGAACTGGAGGAGGCAGGGGATAAGCAGTTGAAGAGTGTGATGTGCTCTGGGCTGCATGCAGTCTCATTCTGGCTACACAGGGTGGCGTGGGGGGAGTGACAATTGCTCCAAATGATGTTCCTATTTAGAAATTCGTTATAATTCATTTTAATCAAATGGTTTGCAAGGCTATTTGTCATGTTTTTAGTTCTGGGTTTAGTCTATGTTAAATTTGGCAGCATGTCCTTATATTTTTTATAGATAAATTGAAACTTGAAGTGATGTAGGGCATGACTTTACTTAATCTTTTCCTCTTTCAATATTCTTCACACCAAAATATGTACACTTTTGTTATAAAAGTAATCATGTTCACAAAGGAATATTTTAAGTGTATGGATGTGTGGAAAAGAGGAAATAAATGATTTAGGACCACCTTCCAAGGATAACCACTGATAACATCTCAGTGTGCAATAAATAGACTGTAGCCTAGAACATTCCAACCTGAGTTAACCCAGAGTAAATTTTATATTTCTGGAATTTGGCTATCTCACCATTAAAATACCACAGTCATTGAAAAATTATGTTTGTTGTATGAAGTCTGGTGCTATATAATATAGGATGTACGCAAGTGATGACAATAAATAAATATGTGAAATAGATATATTTCTTAGCAAAGCTTTTACTTAATATGAATATATCTTGAAGTCAGTTGAAGAATTTATTAAATATTGGTCTTTAGTTTGCATCAGTTGAAAACATATGGATTTACTAGCAAACAAAAAAAATCCCCATATTACTTGGGTTTATCTATAAATAGAAAAAAAAGCATATTATATGACATTCCCAAATATTTGGCAATGGATAAATTTTACCTGTCAATTCTTTTTAAATTAAATTAAATTAATATATTTTTAAGATTTTATTTATTTACTTGAGAGAGAGAGCATGAGAAGGGAGAAGGTCAGAGGGAGAAGCAGACTCCCCGCAGATCCAGTGCGGGACTTGATCCTGGGACTCCCAGATCATGACCTGAGCTGAAGGCAGTTGCTCAATCAACTGAGCCACCCAGGTGCCCTTACATGTCAATTCTTATACTCCAAATTAAACTAGCCTTTCTTTTAAAATGGTAAAAAAGATTCATACAGTGATTTTAAACCTGTGCATATTTTATATTCTGGGAAAACCTTCTTGAGGGCTGTGTCCTGTTACAGCTCAGGATGTCTGGTAACAGTGTCTGCAGGTGGATGGGGAGTACCCTGCATCAGTACTCTGGAACTGATGGGGAATACTCTGGGACTGATGGGGAGCATGTACAACAGCACTTATTTTTTTTTTTTTAAAGATTTTATTTATTTATTTGATGGAGAGAAACAGAGCTAGAGAGGGAACAAGCAGAGGGACTGAGAGAGAGAAGCAGGCTTCCTGCTGAGCAGGAATCCCAATGTGGGACTCAATCCCAGGTCTCCAGGATCACGACCTGAGCCGAAAGCAGTCGCCCAACCAATTGAGCCACCCAGGCTCAGTACAACAGCACTTCTAATAGTCATCAGTGCCTTCTGCTTGTTTTTGCTATTTTGCCTTTTCAGGTTCCCTTTTCAGTCTATATACTTGGATTATCACTTGTAAATGATTTTTGTTCAATGAAATTTGAGATTTCCCTACATGAAGTAGTGTCTGAGATCTGTCCCTTTTACATCTTGTTTATATTGTATGGATCATCTACTGATTATTTGAGATTTGGTAGAAGATACTACAACCATATCTCACTTGATAACAAGTTGTTTCTTAATTATTACAATGCTGTATTTCATATATGTGTATATATTGTTAGGGTTTTGTTTGGTTCTCATTTTGTTTTAGTTTTGCAACCTTACATATCACCCTGTCATTGGTGCTTATTTTGTTTAATTAATATTCTTGCTAGTTAGAGAGAGGGTCTATGTGAACTCTTTGAGAAAGAGAGGGAGGTCTTTCTGTAAGCTTAGTGAAGGCAGATACTGTGTCTTCTTTTCACCACATATTTAATGTCTTGCATAGTCCTTGGCACATAGTATTTGTGGGTGAATGAACCAAAATTGCCATGTAGTTGCACAGAGCTGATGTTATACACATCAGGCTTTCAAGCCACATCAAACCAGCTTCTGAGTTTTGTTTTCTTCCTTAACAAATGCATGTTGACTGACTACTGCAGTGCATGGGTTATAGTAGTTAGCATAGTGGTAAAGATGGTGATTACTTGGGCCTCTGGGCTTACCTTTACTCAAATTATTTCCCTATACACTATTGAAGCAGCATTTATACAAGTCAAGCTTACCAGTAGAAATAATGAGCTTTTCTGTTGATTTGGAGTTTTGTTTCTATACATTATTAATCCTTTTGTTATCGATATACTTTTTTTTTTTTTTTAAAGATTTTATTTATTTGACAGAGAGAAACACAGCCAGAGGGGGAACACAAGCAGGGGGAGTGAGAGAGGGAGAAGCAGGCTTCCTGCTGAGAAGGGAGCCTGATGTGGGACTTGATCCCAGGTCTCCAGGATCATGACCTGAGCCGAAGGCAGTCGCTTAACCAACTGAGCCACCCAGGCGCCCCATGTTATCGATATACTTTTATATAAAATATGATATTCAGAATGAGTACTTGTGATAATATTCACAAATCAAAAAGGTTTTAGTTTTCAAAAATTATTTTAAATTCTTTGATATTTAGTAAAAAGACATTTCTTCTTCTCATTCACCCTGTTATCTTTCTTTCTGTGATTGTGAGAGCTAATTTTCCTTGAACTCTTCTAGTTCTTTTATTTTACTTTGATTTTTTTAAACAAATGAAACTTGAGAAAAGTAGAATTTTTATCAAGGAACATTTTAAGTTAGAATGTAGGCATAATATGGGGGTGCCTAGAGGTGCCTTCAGCTCAAGTCATGATCTTGGAGTCCCGGGATCGAGTCCCACATCAGGCTCCCAGCTCCGCAGGGAGTCTGCTTCTCCCTCTGACCTTCTCCCTTCTCATGCTCTCTCTCACTCACTCTCTATCTATCAAATAAATAAATAAATAAATAAATAAATAAATAAATAAAAAAGAATGCAGGCATAATATGGGCATGGTATGGATTATAAAGGTCTGACAGCACAGTAGTCCCACATTGGTGGGAGAAAATGCTGTATATAAAAGATTCAGTATGTTTGGAATATAATTGTCAATAAAGAATGTGAACAGATTTTACTAATAATATATATGAGCATAGTGGAATATTTTTTAAATCATAAAATGACTTCTATAAGTTTTTTGTGGGATTATATTGTTACATAAATAAAACTTCATGCATTCTTTGGAATAAAAAGCCCGCCAAAGAAAACAGTGAACTGAAGAATAAGTAAGTCACCTTTTGCCTCATCTTGAGGCAACCCAAGATAATCAGATCCTCAACCTCAAATAACTTCTAATTGTCTAAACTGAGGCTTTTTTCTTGTCTGCCAAGGAAATGTGTTAGTGGCCACATGTGGTTGCTGAGAGGCTGTGCTTCCCAAAGCCATCTGGATTCTTTGATAGTCATCCAGAGAGTGAACTGATATGCTCAGCTGGGGTGAATGAACAGCCAGAACACAGTCTTGTTTTTCTGTGTGGGGATATTAGTGCTAGTAAAAGATTAATGCTATTTTCCTTATAGGGAATTAGCAGATAATATTTTGATAACCCTTGTCTCACCAGTGAACCATATGGCCTTTATTTTCTAACAGATACAGTTGAAATGTTAGAAAATAATGTTAGAAAAGGATCCCTATGGTGTTCTGACTCCTGTTCCTTGCCTCGGCATTAAAGTGTAGGTATTTTATAATATTGGAGAACTTCCCTCATTTGTTTTTAAGATCCTTTAAGGATCCATAGTGAGAAGTCGGAAGATCAAGGGGATAATAGGATTGATTCTCATCCTGTGCTGGATTTTCTCATATATGGTGTTCATTTATAAAATGTCTGGTCCAAGACCCATAAAACAATGTTACTTTCAAACAGCGTCTTCCTGTATAATATACTGTATAAAACCTTTAGTTCCTGGAGAAAGGTTATAAAGAGGGTTCCCTGTAGTCTGCAAAGTCGTTTTTTACGTGATCACTTAAAGCTGTTACTTTTCCTGAAAAGTGAATTCTGATTCCATATATGTGTGTGTGTGTGTGTGTATAGTGAATTCTGATTCCATATATGTGTATATATATATGTATATACTCTCTCTCTCACACACACACACACACACACACATATATATATATACACATAATACATACATACTATAGAAATTTGGTGGTTACATGCCTCTTTTCTGACTGTGGCTAAGAAGGGAAAGGCTAAAAAGAATATTTTAAGTTTCTTGCTGTTTGAAAAAAATAATAATTTCCTTCATGGTGGCTGAATGCCAAGGCTAGAAAAGTGTTATGGAAATGTCTGTGGTCAGGACTGCCTTTGATGAGAGAAAGGTTAAATATGGTAGTTTTGATAGGATTTGACAGCCATTTTTGATCTATATATATGTTTCATCATGGTTCTTTTTTTAACAGTGGAATAACTAAGCTATTAAATATTTTACTCAGTTGAGAAGGAAAATGATTACCATAAAACTACTTTATTTAAATGACACTGTGACATAAAATGTTCCAACAGTTTAAAATATTCATCTACAAAACAAACATACTGGCAAGGGAAATGAACAGTCCTCCCCTATCCTCCAGTCTTTCTTCAATCTTGCTTGCAGATTTAAATTCTAAAACCCAGGTAGAACTATATGTTAATGTTTAATATGAAGAATGAATGTTTGTTGACTAGGTTAAAGTTATCTTTTTTTTTCTTTTTAAAGATTTTATTTATTTATTTGACAGAGAGAAACACAGCGAGAGAGGGAACACAAGCAGAGGGAGTGAGAGAGGGAGAAGCAGGCTTCCGGCTGAGCAGAGAGCCCGACACGGGTTAAAGTTATCTTTTTTTTTCTTTTTAAAGATTTTATTTATTTATTTGACAGAGAGAAACACAGCGAGAGAGGGAACACAAGCAGAGGGAGTGAGAGAGGGAGAAGCAGGCTTCCGGCTGAGCAGAGAGCCCGACACGGGGCTCGATCCTGGGTCTCCAGGAGCCAAAGGCAGTTGCTTAACCAACTGAGCCACCCAGGTGCCCCAGGTTAAAGTTATCTTAAGAGTACATTAGTAGTACTCTATGTGGAGGATATCTATCTATTTGCACACACACATATAAGTGTGTATGTGTGTATATGTATATATATATATATATATACACACACACATGTGTATGTAGATACATATATATACGTATAGACACACAACATACACAATAAGCTTTAAGTATATTATATAATTTTTGCTTTTATAAGAGGAAGTTTTATTGTTAATTATTTACCTCAATAGATTCAGAAAGAGGAACAGATTAGTTCAGTCCAACACTTGGCAAAATCTAGTGAAGCAAGTGTTTTGATTGCTAAGGATTTAATCTGGGTGCTTTTAATACTTATCCATCTTTAACACTTCAAACATAATCTAGAAAAAGGCATTATCTCCCTCCCTTTCATTATAATACCCTGCCTATCTCACTTTAATATGGAAATATCTTCGCTAAATATGATCTTTGGAGGACCAAGTTTCCTGGAGAGTGCAGCCATGAGAACAGTGCACAAAAAGGAAAACTCATAACAAAACTCTATGTTAATTTACTAATCTAAGGAAACAAAATATTATTATTAAAAATATATTAAAATATAAATCCAGTTACAAATGCTCTAAGAGGTTTATGTGAAGAGATCTGGTAACTGAAAATGGCTGGCTGTTTATAAGATATGGAAGCAGGAATGGTTCTCCTAGCCCAGTGTTGGCCCTCAGAACCCAAAAGTGTTCTCTTAACTATAGGTCACATAGAGGAATCCATCTTCATCTTTTCCTTCTCCTAATGCTGTCCCATAGTTAGGCTGGACTATGGGACTGTTTTACCCACAAACAGAAAGATTGCCTTTTCAGAGGGAAGCTGGATCCTTTTCTTGATGATCCCCATGAACTGAGCCACAGTGATGTCAGATGGAACCAGATACTTCCATTTCTCATTGTCAACAATTTGAGAGCCTGAGACTTTTTCCACAATCACTGGAACCCAGTTGGGATATTTCACTTGGATCTTCACAAATTCCCCACGTATTCCCAGCAAGTGTTCCTCCTTGAATGTCCACTTCATGGCAGTGGTGGGGAAGGGATGCAGCCAGCTCTCAGAGCTGGGGAGGCCAGTACACCAACCACAAAAACAGCAACTTAGATTATTTTTTTGATGCACTTTTGGGTGGTTTCCAACTTTTTTACAAATGTGAATAAAACTGCTGTGAACATTCTTATATAATTCTTGATGTAGACAGTAAATATTAAAGTGTTATACATATGCAGAATGATTTAAGAATTATAATGCTGCAGGTTTTTTTTCAACTTTTTCACTGTTATAAAATTTTAAGATACTCAATATCAAGAATAGAGTATAAAGGCATGCTTTATGTGGAAGAATGGTATTGTATGTACTTACCTCTTCCAACTTCTAAAGATATAAAATTTGTACCATCAGTATTTTGTATGTACACAATTTAAGTCATTTCTGGCTAATTTACAGTATCAGAAATGATTAAGCTTGGTGTATCAGAATGAGACCTCCCCATGTTATATTAATTTGAACTGTATTTCTGCCTAAGTTAAAAATAAGGTTTTTTTTTTTTTTTTAATAGATTTTATTTATTTATTTGACAGAGAGAAACACAGCGAGAGAGGGAACACAAGCAGGGGGAGTGAGAGAGGGAGAAGCAGGCTTCCCGCTGAGCAGGGAGCCCGATGTGGGACTCGATCCCAGGTCTCCGGGATCATGACCTGAGCCGAAGGCAGTTGCTTAACTAACTGAGCCACCCAAGCACCCCTAAGCAGGGTTTTAATACCAAATTTCCTTACATTGAAATTTATGAATAAGAAAGCATTTCTAGATCTTTGCTAAAATAAGACAGTATTATTTAATATGGAAACAATAACTGAGAAGTATTCCTAAATCTAATTTGGAAAGTTATATTCATGATTTTAGGGGACTATGAACATAAAATATTTGAGTGGAAAATTAAGACTTCATATGGCTTTTTGCAGCTGTTTGATTAAGTCCTATATAGTTCATTGTCTTAAAAGATGCAATTTGTACAAGCTTTTGGAAGACAGGAGTTGTATATTCAAAGTTCTTGTTTAAAAGGTAGTACAGAATGGTTTTAACAATCTATCATCTTTCATTTACCAAAGGAAATATGTAAAAAGAAAAGGAAAATGTTCAGTGGGAACAAAACATTGAGATGATGAAAAGCTACAGGGAAAGAAAAAAAGACTTTAGAAGGACTACTAAAATGAAACTAGCTTTTCTCCCTGAACAATCTGTCTTAATTCATTTTGCTTTCATTATATATCTAGCCTGGAGGCAAAGTATGTTGAGTATTACAACAAAGAGGGTGTTATAAGGAGGGCTTTTAAAAAAATAATAAAGTATAACATATGTGTAAACCATGCAACTTTGTAACAGGAAACTTTATAATAAGGGAGGACTGTGCTTAGCTTTTCCACAATTTTGGAAGAATGAGTTTTATTAGGTGTTAGACAAAGAAATTATCAACTGACTTTTATGCTGTAAGATTGAAAGATGTGTTATGACCATTTCTAGACTTTAGCAGTGGTTTTAATGTGGGCCCTGCTATATTAGAAACAGTGCCTAGCACTATTAATATGTCTACTGTTGCTAGTTCTCTTAAGGAATATGATGTTTTAACTTTTGCCTTTCAATGAAAGATTATTCAAAATCCTGTTATTCTGTGGTTTTTCTCAGCAGTATTAGGCTGTTCTTGAATTGATCAACACATAATATAATTTGGGAACCCAATCAATGGTTCTTTTATTTTTGAAAGATGGTGACAAATTCTTTTAAAACTTGGGAAATTGACTCCATCATTCATCCCCTACTCTTTTTTTACTTCTCTGGCCTAACTTCCTAAAAACCGTATTGTTTTGATGTCAGTGTGTAGAATAGATTATCTGTTGTGGAATCAGTGTGTATTAATTATATTGGAATAAACATAAGCTTGACAAATGATATGGGTAAGTAGGCATTGTGTCTAATAGGTTATTCAGTTAACGAGGACACTAAAATTAGGGACCTCTAACATGCTAGAATAATTTTTCTTGTAACTTTTCCCCAGTTTTGAGATTAGCTGGCAATAGCTATATTTTTCTGACTTTTTAAAGTCTGCTATGTTATGGTAGAGTTTTAGGATTTATATATTGCTTATTATAGAATAGTTGAGCTCTTTGTATTTATCACACTGCTATTGAAGTGAGCTGTAAGTGTAGAAATCAATCTTCTACCTTTTGGTTTTTCAGTAATCTATCTTTTAAAATATTATATCATACTCATTTTCCTATCTTCTGTCTCCCACTTAGAAATGATTACATACCATGCACATTTATGTACTGTTTTCATTGAAGGTGGTGGAATTTAATGATAACTCTTAATATCTAGCCTACTGTAGGGATGTTAGAAGATCAGAGATACCCCAAAGATACGGAAGTAGTGAAAAGAAGGGCCATATGCACCCCAATGTTCATCGCAGCAATGGCCACAATCGCCAAACTGTGGAAAGAGCCAAGGTGCCCATCAACAGATGAATGGATAAAGAAGATGTGGTACATATATACAATGGAGTACTATGCCTCCGTCAGAAAGGATGAATACCCAACTTT
>PITA01030776.1:0-16069 GCA_004023965.1 Spilogale gracilis | reverse complement strand
AGCCAGACTTATCAAAGTAGAGTTCCGGGGTATGAGGTGGCAGTGCAAGGCATTCTCTGTTCCTGGAGCTGGTGTTCCCTGGGGCTTGCTGGACTTCAGCCTTGGGGAGGCTGGAGTGTGAGATACAGGGCTGTGGAGCCAGAGTTGTTCCTGATGGAGAGTGGAGGCTTCCCAGGAGACTAAAGCTGGAAAGGGGATATTAGCACTGTGGGGGCTATAGGAAGAAAGAGAGGCTGCATGGGGACTGGGGTGGGTGGGGAGTGGAAGGAGGGTGCACCTGTGCTCTTTCATTCCTGGCTGTTTGCCTTGGGTGTGCAATGAGGGCAGAGGCTGGGAGCACTTTGTGAGCTCCAGGCAAACATCGCAGCCAGCCCACACACAAAAGACAGAAGTGGAAAGAATGGTGTCCTTAGCCCCTACCCCTATCAGCTGCTACCAGCCAGAACCTCCCCCACCCCAGTCTCCTTTGATGTGGTTAGACTCAAGTTCCCATGCACACACTTCAGTATCTCTACATGAACTCCAAATGAAAACACCCAAAATTATACTTTTGACACTTAACAGGGACTCCTTATAGTCAGCATATGCCCCCGTCAGAGCTGTTTTGAGTTCTTGAAAGCCACAAATTCCCTGGCTTGCTCCTGGAGAGGATCCTGGGTCATGCAGTGTTTACTGCTTCTTCCAGCTGTTCTCACCATCCAGGGTAGCACCCTCAGCTCCGGGGCACAGCCTGCCTCACTCTTTCTGATGCTGTGGGGCACTGATGGCCAGCATTCAGGGCCTTTCAGCCCTGGGCAGCTGTCCTGACGCTGCAATTCCTTCCTCATCTTAAGCTGGATGCTTCTACAAAGGCATTTCCCTCATCCACTTGGTGGCCACCTGTGGGGCAGGCCAGGCAGGCTGAATATGACTCTTCCAACCTTTCTGAACATGTCTAGGGAACACTGGGCACAGCTCTGCAAACCTGTGAACATGCCTGCAGGGTTCACCGGGGCAGTCACAGACTGTGCACATGCTCACACAGGCCCACCTCCAAGACTCTGATACCACCCAGGTTGGGGGCAGGACATGCTTATCTTGGCCCTGACTTGCCAGCTGTCCTTCCACCCCTCCACACTGAATCAAAGGGAAAGCAGCACCCCCTCTGGTTGGCACTTTGCTGGTCATCAGTCCCCCAGGCTGCACTGGTCCACCAGGAACCCCAGTTCCCCATGCCTGTCCATTAAGTGGGGGTAGGAGGGGTGCGGGCAGCCACCAAGGCCTGCCCAGCATGTGTCCAGTTGCAGAAGGACATCTATCTTTCTCATGACCACAACATCCCCTACAAGTGGACCCTCCCCGAGGCCCTCTCTTTAGGGTTTTACTCCATCTGGTCTTTCAGAATTCTCTTCCATGAGATTTTCAGCAGGAGTCAGATGCCGTGTCCAGGTACTGGGCCCCTGACAGGGTCCCTGATGGTAGATGGGGCAGGAGGGTGCCATCACAGCGACTTGGCACTTGCACCTGCTGGCCTCCCAGGGGTGGCCCTCCGGGTGTGTCAGGAGTGGTTACAGGGGTGCAGCATGCATGAGCTTAGCCCAGGGTTTCCTGGAGAGGGCATATGGAAGCTGGACATCCCACGACAAGGGAAGTCTAGGTAGGCACCAGTTTCCAGGACCTGCAGTCCCTCTGGCCACCCCACCTCAGGCATGTCCAACCACAAAACCCTCCTGAGGATGGACTCCAGCTACCACATGCCCTGCCCCCAGGAGTGCCTACCTACAGCACACAGCTGATGCTCTTTTGCTGGCACAGGGTCCCCAAGCACAGGTCCCCTTAAGACAGGCCAACTAAAAGTGCTGACAGTCCCCAGAACAGAGTGGACACTTGGAAACAATGCTCAGTGCTCATCCAGCTATGGGCCTGCCCTGTCCTGGGGCAGGGAAAGCATTTCCCCTGCAGTCAGGAGGCTGAGGCTTCCAATCCTCTTGTCTGCTCCTCCTAAGACACCAGTTCATGGAAAGTGCAGCCTGCCATAGCCAACTACAATTCTGGAACCCTCCAAGAGCCTGGATACCCTCCTTTCTAAAGGTAATGACCCTGTTCTTGGTCCTGACCCAAAGCCCAGCAGCTCAGCCAGGACCAGGGCTCAGCTTGCCCAAGAGTTGCATAGAGGGACCTGGACTTTGACGGGGCTTACCCTATGTCATCTGGCCCATGCCTGTCTCCTGACTTGGGAGGAACATGAACTTCCCAGGACTCTGGGAAGATGGGCTGTTTGCTGGTGGGACACTACTATCTCCTGCCTAAGGCTAGGTGCTATCCCTGTCTTCCTGCCATGGCTATCAGCAGCTGCCCACAGGAGCTCTGAGACTCCTCTTGACAATGGGTAGCCTGGCTAGTGCTCAGACTATCCTCTGGGGCACTTCTCCCCACTCTGGGTCCATCTGAAGATGTGGGAAGGCAGACCTCACCTACACAGCCTTCTGTCTGGACACAACAGGGGCAGACAGGATGGTGGCTGTAGCCCTAAGGGGTCAGGACTTCCTCTGATGCTTTGGATTGGACCTGTGCAGCTATTTATAGCACGTCATGGGGGAAAGGGCAGGAGTGGAGACCGGGCTCCCCTAACCTCATACTAAACTCCCATCCATCCCTTCACTAAGCTGCCCTCTCTTGACCAACAGACCTGTGTCAGTCCCTGCTGGCCACTAAGTGTATGGACACTGCTAGTCCACCAGTCATGCCTTCGGGAGAAGGCCAGTAGAGGATGGTGCAATCACAACCTCCCCAGGTCCCTGGTTAGAGTTTGTCCAAAGCTGGGTTACTTGTGGTGAGAGGCCCCTCTGGAATGACCCTATAATGCTTACCACTCAGGATTAATTCTGGGTCCCTCTACCCAGAGTTGGGGCACCCTGCACAGAATGTATCCTACAAAGGGATAGAAGAGGCAACAGAAAGGTCTCTTTCTAGGAAGACACCTGGAGATAGCATGACCTTGTGAGCTGCTCCCCACTAACTGGGATAGCCTTGGTCCTGTTCCCTCATTGCTCTCCTTGGTGTAGGCCCTATGTCTTTTGATTACAATATTTAGTCCATTTACATTCAGAGTAATTTAGTGCTATTGTTTTTACTTGGTTTGTTATTGTTTCTGGAATTTTTCTCTGTTCCTTTCTTGTCTTTATCACTTTTGGTCTTTCTGTACAAAGAGTGGTCTTTCCTTACACTCAGAAATTACCCCTTAATATTTCTTGTATGACTGGTTTTGTGGTCAGGAACTCTTTTAGTTTTTGTTTAGCAAACAACCTTTCTTTCTGTTCTGAATGATAGTCTTGTTGGATAGAGCATTCTTGGCTGTGGATTTTTCCCATTGAGCATGTTGTACATATCATGCTACTTTTTTCTAGTTTGCCAAATTTCTGTAGAAAAATCTGCTACTAACATTATGGGTCTTCTCTTGTAAATTAGGGAATTCCTTTGTCTTGCTGCTTTTAGGATTATTTTCTTTATTACTATAATTTGCAAATTTAACGATGATATGTTTTGGTATTGGCCTGCTTTTGTTGATTTTGGGGTTCTCTGTGCCACCTGGATCTGGATATCTGTCTCTTTTCCCAGATAAGGGAAGTTTTCAGCTTTATTTCCTCAAATAAATCTTCTGTACCCTTTTCCCTCACTTCTTGTGGGACTCATATAGTATGAATGTTACTAGGTTTGATGGAGTTATTGAGTTTCCCAAGTCTACACTTGTGATCTATAATTCTTTTTTCTGTCTTTTGTTCAGCTTCATTATTTTCCATAATTCTCTCCTCTATATCACTTATTCATTCCTCTGCTTCTTCCATCCTTGCGATCATTGCATCAAGTCAGTTTTGAATCTGTTACTGCATTTTTCATTCTGAATGATTATTTTTTAGCTCTTTTATCTCTGTGGTAAGGGTCTCCCTGATGTCTTCTATGCTTTTCTCAAGGACAACTAATATCCTTATGATTGTTGCTTTAAATTCTGCATCAGACATTACTTATTTCTGTTTTGATTAAATCTCTGGCCATGACCTTTACTTGTTCTTTTGAGATGAATTCTTCCATCTTGGGCATTTTGTCTAGGTATCTGTCTTTTTTTCTGTGTTAGAAACTCCTTTTTATTTTTCCTGCTTTTGTGAGTAATGGCTTTATGAAGAGGTCACATACTGTCCAGAGCCTGGCACTTTAGGAAGTGTCTGATGTGTGCTGTGTACACTCTGCTTCTGTGTTTTTGCTGCTCTAGCCCTGAGGTGACTACCTCTCCATGGAATTTTTGCAGAGGTTCTTCTTGTCTGCAGTGAGGAGTGTTTGGAAATTGGCTAGAATATGGGGAGTTTGAACCAGGTGTGTTTTGATCTGCTTGTTAAATGAGACCTGATGCTATTTCCACTTGAACTGAAGTTTTGCAGAATTTTGTGGCCAATAGATATTGTGAGTATTGGGGTTTGTGCTGGTCTTCTGGGGGAAGATTCCACTGTGCCGGTCCTTAGGCATAGCTGCTGAGAAAAGCACTACCAGCAGAGTCCTGGGGGACAGGATCTAGTGTTAAGCACAAAAGGCAACCAATGTTGTACTGTACTATTTACTGAAGTTGGCTTATGCTGAGGGGTGGGTTAAGGAAATGGCACCTAATAGCAACTTTGTCCCTGGAGAAGGGAGTCGGTGCTTATTGTGCTAGGAGAAACCCTCCCATAAAAGCAAATAATTTCTTCTTATGCATCCTAGGCATACAAAAAACAGGATTTTTCTCAGATATTTACTGTGAGAACCTCTTAGAACTCCTGGTAGTAAACCCCACAAAAGTATCCCTTATGACTGGGTCTCCATGGAATTTTTTTTTAAGATTTTATTTATTTATTTGACAGAGAGAGATCACAAGTAGGCAGAGAGGCAGGTAGAGAGAGAGGAAGAAGCAGGTTCCCTGTTGAGCAGAGAGCCTGACATGGGCCTCGATCCCAGGAACCTGAGATCATGACCTGAGCTGAAGGCAGAGGCTTTAATCCACTGAGCCACCCAGGCGCCCTCTCCATGGAATTTTTAACCCTCAAACTTGTGTATGCTGAGCTTCCAAAATTAATCAATTACAATTAAAGCTTTCCTATCATGTAAAAGTAGTTCCTGCAGAAGTTTCTGCTCCAGTAAGTTATGCCTTCAGTTTGGAGGTAGCAATGTTCCTTATAGCCTCACTTCTCTCAAAATCTAAATAAAGTTGTTTATTTTTTCTTATACTAGAAAGAGATCATTAAATTAATTAAATACAGGAGTTATGGGAAACGGAGTAAGTCTTAGGAAGGAGTACTTCCAATAATGTGTATATACAAAGTGTTTGATTATCCAAATAGTTATAATGGAAAAAGATGATTATAAATTATAATTATTGACATGGACTGGATAAACATCATATTGGTTATCTCATTTTGTCAGTTACCAGTCATCCTAGCTGAGCTTTGTACAAGCATTAGACAGCCAACATTGAACAGCAGTATGTAGAGTGCCATAATTAACCTTTTCAATGAAAGGAAGATCTATATTACAAATGCATGAATATAATCAAGTTACACAGTTGATGAGCCTGACTTATTCTGACTTATCCAGAGTAACTATCATCTAGTGTCTTTATGAAATACACTAGATTATTATGAAAATATTCCTCAATATGTGATTTTGGATGAGGAAAATTATCTAAACAGGTATTCTGTTGAAGCCCAATTTCTATACCATGAAGCCTGCAAGAGATAAATATTTCATATTAGAAATATTTGTTTTAATTTATTGATGAGATTAGGTAATTAAGAAAGCTGCATTATTTTAGGAATGTCACAGTGTAGAAGTTGCTAATGCAAAAATCTTAATTCATTAGACATGTAATTGAAAAGTGGGGATTGTGTTCCTTATAAGAGAATTAACTATGGGTTTTCATTCCATATGAACAAGAAGTAAACTATAATTGTTAGTAAACCATTTTTTAAGCCAGCCATTGTAATAACTGACTACTTCTGTTACTATATTTAACTAACATGCAGCTCTATGCTGATACACCATTTTACAGATGAGCAATCTGAGACAGAGAATTTGAGCAGCTAGCCTCTAACCACCCCCGATAATAAAATGCAATGTAAGTATTACAGTAATTGCTTATCTGACTGCAAAGCATACCTTCCTTTCTCCTACTTTTATATCTTTTAAATTATTATTTTTGTACACAAAACATTATTTATAATGTAAAGTTGCAATAGTTTTAGAGACAGATAGACATATGGTTTATTGGCAAATATTTCTTTATCGGTTACTATTTCTCTATTGTAAGACACTATCTGGAGGAATATTTTTTATTGTTCTTTTTAATACTGTCATTCCCTCCCTCAAAATAAAATCTAATTCCTACCTTTTAATATAACAACAGCTTTTTTGCTGCTTTATTATTTTCTACAGCAACTACATCTAATCATATGAGCGACTTCTCTGCTACCATATCTGTTAGGGTATGACAGACCATTTGAAAACAAATGAACTTAAAATGATTAGCTATTTCTTAAGATTATGTGCTTACACTTGGCAGTTTTTTGATGATATCTGCTAGGCTCTCTCACATGATTGCAATCACCTGATGACTTGGCTGGAAGTGAATGATTTACTATGGTCTAAACCCATATATATCTGGAGCTATGGTGCTAGTTATTGGCTGATCTTCCCTCTTTCAAGTTGATATTTCATTTGGACTACCAAGCTTAGGTTGTAGCTTAGGTTCCCTACAAGAAAGGCAAAGCACAGCAAGAACCCTTGGAACTATGCTGTGGAACTCACACAATGCTGAATTTGCTCAATATTACTGGTAAAACAAGTTACAGGACCAGTTTCAATTCAAGATTTTGTAGAATAGTCTTCAATTTGTGATGGAAGGACTACAGAATATTGTAATCATGTTTTTCAATCTACCACAATCATGTACTTTTTTGTCTTATTGCTAGAATTAGTATTTATAATACTAAGAGCTACAGAGTAATGTAGAGCTAAATATCACAAATCCACAAATCCCAGAGCAAGGTCCTTGAGTTCAAATCTCAGCTCTACTACTTATTAGCATTGTACATGTAGACAAATTGCATACTCTTTCTGTACCTCAATTTTCTTATCTATAAAATGAGATGATCATAATAGTATTCACCAATAAGGATATTAATATGGTTAATTTTTTTATTATTTTTTTAAAGATTGTATTTATTTGAGAGAGAAAGAGTGAGTGAGAGAGAGAAGGAGAGAACAGAGCCAAGTGAAGGGCTGAGAAACCAACTCCCCATTGAACAGAGAGCCTGATATGGGTCTCTGATCCCAGGACTCTGAGGTCATGGCCTGAGCCAAAGGCAGATGCTCAACTAACTGAGCCACTCAGGTATCCAATAGATAAATTATTTAATAGTATAAAGTACTTAGAAAATGGGGTTAATAATAAACACTGTATTTATTTAAATAAATTTTCTATACTTTGTAGTCTTAGATTTTATTAACCAATATACTAATAGAGTACTTAGAAATAGTTAAGTACTTCCTACATATTTCTAACTGAACTTAAGCTAACATTAAGATATGCCACTGTTTCAGATTATTGCAATGTCCATATTTGGAATGAGCTTGGTACAATCACTTATTTTCACCTGCATTTTCTGGAAGTTAACCTCAAACATTCTTTTTCCCTTTCCTCTGTAGTCAGTTTTTTAAGCATTGTCAGTTGTCTTAAATTATCATCTTCAATTTATCCTTTTGTCACTGCTCTGATTCAGACTTTTATTGCCTCATAAATAAAACATAACAGTGATTCCCTTGTAAATAAGGCATCTTTTCTTTGTCTTGGTTACAATTCTCAAACACACAAACTGAGACCTAGACTTAAGTACTGATAATCTATTTGGGGCATGATCGTAGTATCTAGGGAATAAGTTGCTAATATGGGCACCAATGCTCAATTCCACCAATAACTTTGAAAGAGTAGAGAACCATCCACATAAAAGATGGCAAGGGACATTATCCATGAACTTGCACCCCTATGCATGAAGATCTATTATCCCTGGGAGCCTTAAAACTCCCCAAACCTCCCATTGCTTCTGGGCTATTGTGAGGAAATTGCAAAATTTTTCAGAATAAATGAGTTAAGGTGGAAAGAGTGGGAGAGCTTCGTGAATCTGAGCTCACAAGATGAGACTGAAATCATGAAAGCAGAAGTCAATTGAGAAATGTAATACAATCACATGCAACATCTGTCATATACAAATCTAACTGCTACCTGTCTCTGGAAAAAGTCTTCGGAAGTCTAAATCTAACCGTAGCACATTTTATTGCCCAAAGATGTCCATTGGTTAATCTCTGGGAACTTCTCAGTGTGTTATGTTACGTATCAAAAGGGATGCTGCAGATGTAATTAAGGCTGAGGGCTTTAAAACAAGGAGATTATCCTAGATTAACTAGATGTGGTCAGTGTAATTAGATGGGTCCTTAAAAAGAGAAAAACAGACCTCTGGTCCTTAGTTCCTCATAGTAGCAGCTTGGATACGGACAATCTGTCATCACAACTAAGAGCTAAACAGACTGAAAAATCAATGATTCTTCTGGTATCCCTACAAGAGAAGACAGAGTAGACTGTTGCCCCCAACACTGGAGAGACCCGTGAATCCAGGGAGTCTAGGCTTACTGAAACAGAAAGCCAAAACGGCCTCATAAACCAGTGCTTATAAGGTTTATAAGCCTGAACTATAACTGACAAATTGCTGAAGACTCAGTACATACAAGTCTAGCAGTTAAACTTCAGGAGTTTCTAGTGAGAGAGAAGCAACCACAGTACTCTGAGACTTAACTCCTGGAGCTTGATCACATTTCAACAGCGAACATTGTAGAGTAAACCTCTTGGGCTTCCAACATGGGAGGTGCTGGGATGTGAGGGATGGAAGGAAAGAATTTGAAATATACCAGAACATCCTGTTCTTTTTAATATCTGCCCTCAGGAAAATCTAGTTAGCCAGAGACTAAACTGTAGGAATATTATCAAAGCCTAACTGATCTGGGGAAGGAAAATACCAAAGTCTTGCTCATTCTAGCTATTCTGTGCCACCTAGGGAAGGAGAGGAGAAAAAGCAGCCCTTAGGAACACTTGTTCATAGTCCAGAGGCATAGGCTCACGAAAAGATCAAAACTCTACCACAGGATTATAGAATGTGTTCCCCCACAACTCACCACCGGCAATATTGAAGGTTTGTTTTTAGCCATTTCTTTCCTGTTCCATATGCCCACCTATCAAGAAAAAATTGCAGGCATACCAAAAGGCAAAAGGAAACAATAATTCAAAGAGACAAAAAGCATTGAATCAGACAGGGCAAAGAAGTTGGAATTATCAGGCCAGGAATTTAACTGCTCGATATGCTAATTATTTAATGGATAATTTAGACATGGTAGGGGTGCTTGGATGGCTTCTTCCTCTAGTGCTGGCCTTTGGCTCAGGTCATAGTCCCAAATTCCTGGGATTGACACAGAATTGGGCTCCCTAATCAACAGGGAGTTTGCTTCTCCCTCTCTCTTCCCCTTCCCCTGTTCATGTATGTTGTCTCTCTCTCTCAAATAAATGAATAAAATAAAATGAAAAAAGACAGCATGGAAGAGCAAATGGACAATCCGAGCAGAGGGATGCAAATCCTAAGAAAGAACCAAAAAAGAGTGTTAGAGATAATTTAAAAAACAAAAACATGAACAGAAAGAAATGCCATTGAATTTCGGCGTTGATAGACTCTTTAGCATACTGGACACAGTTTAGGTAAGAACCTCTGAGCTAGCAGATATGGCAATAGAATCCTTGAGAACTAAAAAGCAAAGAGAATAAGAGTAGGGAAAGAAACAAAACAAACAATAAATCCCATAATACCCAAGGGACGAGACGACTATGAAGTATGTAACTTATAAGTAGTAGGTCTGCAAAAGACAACATTGAGATGATTGAATACTAACCATAGGAGGTTTACAAAGAAGTACAAAATATACAAAGAACACTTAAACCTCAGTGAGGAAAACAACTTTATTTAAAAATGGGCCAAATACCTTAGACATATCACCAAAGGAGATACACAGATGGCAAACAGACATATGAAATGATACTTCATATCATATATCATCAGGGAAATGCAAATTAAAACAATCATGATGCACTCCTTATAATGTCCAAAATCCAGAGCACTGGGTTTTGGACATTATACAAACATTATACAAACACAAAATGCTGGTGAGTATGTGGAAAAACAAGAACTCATTTATTGCTGGTGTAAATGCAAAACAATATAGCTATTTTGGATGATAGCTTAGAGGTTTCTTACAAACCCCAATGTATTTTTTCTACACATTATAGCAAGTGCAGTCCTCGATATTCACCCAAAGGAACTGAAAACTTATGTCACACAAACCTGTACACAAAACCTGCACTTGCATGCTTATGTAAACTACTCATAATTGTCAAAACTTAGAAATTACCAAGATGACTCTAACTAGGTGAATAGGTAAATATGATATATCCAGACAATCGAATATTATTCAGTGCTAAAAATTAATGTTCTATCAAGCCATGCAAAGACATGAAGGAAACTTAAATGCATATGGCTAAGTGAAAGAAACCAATCTGGAAAAGTTACATATTGTATGATTCCAACTATATGACATATAGAAAAAGAAAAAGTATGGAAACAATAAAAACACCAATAGTTACCAGCAGTATGGGGGTGGGAGGAGAGATGAATAGAACACAAAAAAATTCAGGGCAGTGAAAATTCTCCATATAGTATTATAGGAATGTCCTCATATATTTTTCCAAACTTATAGAATATGTAACATCAAGAGTGATTCCTAAAGAAAATTATGGACTTTGAGCAATGGTAATATGTCATTGTACTTTTATTCATTAAAAAAGAATTCATTCATTAACAAAACAAAACAAAACACCGTTCTGGTAAGTGATGCTGATAATAGGGGAGGTTATACCTGTGGGGCCAAGGGGTATGTGAGAAATCTCTGTGCCTTTCTCTCATTGTTTGTAAAACTGCAGGTGCTCTTAAAAAAAAAAAGTTAGGGGCACCTGGGTGGCTCAGTTGGTTAAGCAACTGCCTTTAGCTCAGGTCATGATCCCAGAGTCCCCAGATCAAGCCCTGTATTGGGCTCCCTGCTCAGCGGGAAGCCTGCTTTTCCCTCTCTCACTCGCCTGCTTGTGTTCCCTCTCTAGTTGTGTTTCTCTCTGTCAAATAAATAAATAAAGTATTTGAAAAAAAAAAGTTGAAAAAAACTAGAACACCTTCTCTGGTTGTAAGAAGAGATATGGCAGAACACTGAAGCACAAAATGAAGTCAAAGAAATTACAAGTATGAAAGGATTTGATGTGGTTCTTAGATAAAGAGACCCACAGGAACTGAAGAGGGACCTCTAGGAGCCACTGATGGCTTCCAGGTGTCAGCCAGCAAAGAACAGTTATCTTGACTCTATAGCTGTGAGGAACTGGACTTTTCTACCAACCTGAATGAACTTGGATCCATCCAAGAGCCTCTTGATAAGAGTCCAACCAACACCTGATTTCTTCCTTCTAAGGCAGGGTCAGGCAAACCAATTGACCCAATGGGGATTTTTGACATTCAAAGCCATGAGAGAATAAATCTGTGGTGTTTTATACACTAAACATGTATGTCTTTATGGTGTCAATGCACAACTAATATGATGTGTAGAGGACTTTCAATTAGTTCCTATCACTTTCCTGGTTGATTACAGAATTCCTTAGCAGAGCATTTGTTTTCCACACAGCCTAGGTCTCCGCTGGTAGCTCCTGCCATCCCCTAAAGGTATTTAAGGCAAACAATATAAGTATTACTCTCAGGATGCCCACCCGTCCATTCATATCATCTCATTGTTTTTTTTTAAAGCTGCTTTTTAAACTTTCTGTTCTCTTTGTCTTAAATTATTATGTTTTCCCTGACTGATATTCTCCTATTCAAAGTTGGAAAGAAATTCCACCTAGACAAGAAAGTAAAGGAAAACTTTATGCACAGAAAACAATGACAAAAAAAAAGTCACAGCAAGAGAAAGTGGAACTGAAACAAAATATGTGTGGATTTAAATGCAATTAAAAGAGCATAAAAAGATAAGGCAGGCTAAGGAGGGAGAGAACTGATCTAGAATGATCATGTATACAATGGTACAAGGCTCAGCTTTAATTATTTGAGAGGATCCGCTGAAAGATATTTGGCAGGAGATTTGTATAGTTATATGTATTTTTTTTAAGATGACTCTAAGGTATTATGAAAGTATTTGAAAAGGCCATAATGTAATAGACATGATAAAAATATGAAACAGGTTTGTGACAGAAGTGTTGGTGGGGACAATACTTAAACATTTGACTTAGTATATTCATAAAAACTAATGTTACACAAACAACCTGAATGAATCTTGAAAATATTATGTTAAAGTTAGACATAAAAGTGTACACACTACATGATTCTGTTTATGTCAAGTTCAAAAACATGTAAAACTAAATTGTGGTGATAGATTTCTGATGAACAATTGCCTTGGGAGGCTGAGTATGACTGCAAGGGACATGAAGGAACATTTAGCAATGTTGGAAATATACAGTACTTTGATTTAGGATAGGGGTTTCACAAATGTATGTATTTGTCAAAACTGAACCCACTGTATGTTAAATTTTGTGCATTTCATCATATGAATACTATATCCCCATAGAGTTGATTAAATAATTCTAAGGCAAAATTTGCAAAAATACAGATGTCAGCAGTAAGGAAAGAAGATAGTCAAATAGATAAAGAACTTCAGACTTCTGACCTGGGAATGTGACAAATTGAGAGAGGAAATTCATAAGGTACAGTTTGAATTAAGAGAAAAATATGAGTATGATGAGCTCATTTAGCAATATTTAGTCTGAGATAAGTATGAAGTAGCCAAATAGGACTGTTCAGATTTTTAAGCTTGAAGTTCAGGATAAAACATAAGAGTTTGATTCTGTCAGTTTTTTTGTTGTGAGTATGCCTTCCTTTATTTATATTTAACTGGTTATTGCTGATATCCAGGGAAGTTGTTCATGTTTATACATCAATTCTGTAACTTCCTACATTACTAAATTCTCTAAATCTTTGTAATTTGTAAATCATTTCCATGGCTTTTTTTTTTTTATGTAGACAAGCATAGTATCTGCAAGTAATGACATTACTTCCTTATTCTCAGTATTTAATTCCTTATTGGGTGTCTTCATTCTCTTTGAAATCACACCAGCATAAGAAAATGGATGGAAGTGAGAAAGGAAGACCTTGGTCTGGCTCTGACATTAGATTTTCTATGCAATTCATTGCTTCTTTTCTTGTTCTGGTCCTCAGTCAGTGTAGTGTAATCATCACTAGCCTGTGTTTCAGATACAAACAAAAGTACAATTAGATCTTAATAATGCCATTCAAGAGTGACATGATCTTAGACAAGTTATAGAACTTCAATAAGTTTTGATCATTGCAAATTGAAAATAATAATAATACTTTGCATGTATATTGGGAGGAGAAAGTAATAAACAATGAAATATCATCTGTGGCAAATTATTTGGAATAATATCTACAAATGTTATTTCTTCATATTCATCCTTCTTTGCTATATGGTTCTACAACAACTCCTAAATGCTGGGAAGGACTAGAGTTTTTCACTTCCTTTGAAACTGAGTAGTTCTGTGCCTTCATTTAGCCATTAGAATGCAGTGCAAATGATGATATATCAGTACTCTGATACTCGGCTTCAAAAGTTCTCTGGCACCTGTTCTAGTCAATTGCTAAAAACAAACAAACAAAAAACAATAACAACAAAAAACCCTCATGAGTACAAACACTATTCCTTAGGTTATTGAATGCTTCAAACTATTTAAACAGCTTTGCCAGTTATATAATAAACACACACACACATATATAATATATATATATAATTATATATAATATAATTTATATATATTTAGTTTAAAATATCTCTTGTATTCCATTGTTTTGATTTTCTTCTTTTGGGATTTCAATTTTACATAATTTAGACCTTTTTTTGCCTGTCTTACAAAATCAGTGAGTTTGGCTCTGACCATATTTATACTTTGTATTTCTTCCTAAATCTCTTTATTCTCTTTGCACCTTTGCTGCACTTCCAATACCCATTATTAAATTCTCATTTGAAATAACTTTTACTCAAACTCATGGCTATTTTATTTGCATTCCTGGTATTAGATTTTTTATAATTTTTACTGAGCTCAGTCACTTCTGTTTCGTATCTTCTTGTTTTTGTTTTTCTTTCCTACCGATTTGTGTTCTTTTTCAATTTCTGATTCAAGTTACTTATTTGTATCTCTAAATGATTTTTTGTAGATATTTATTTTAGAGTGTTGTATTATGTTTAACTTTTGCTTTAAGATATTTTTGTTGGGGTAACCATCTTTAAAATACTTTGATCTCTTCATTTTCCATTTTTTTCTTATAATAGCATTAAAAATCTTTCTGCACTGTGCATTTTATAGACATTTATTATGATTTTTGCTGTCCTCCATTTAACTGAAAACTTGAGATATATGTAGTTCTCATTTCTTCTTATAGAATATTTATTAGGTTTTTTTGAATATTTATTAGGGAATTCAAGTTATTAAGATTATTACTATGTTAACTTATTACTCTAATCACCTCAGAAATCTCCTTTTCATTTTTGAAATATATATCTTTTTCTGGTTGTAGAATTCTATGTTGAAAGGGGTTTTTTTGTTTTGTTTTGGTTTTGGTTTGTTTTTATTTTACAGATATTGATCCTCTATCTTCTGGCCTTTCTGTGTCTGATGAGAATTCACTGGTGATTTATATCATTATATTATGTTGTCTTCTGTTTCTGGCTCTTTTCACTAGTGTAATGTTTCTTTGTTGATCCATGTTGTTACACATATCTGTGCTTCCTTTTTATGGCCAAATATTATCCCGATATATAGCTATGCCACATTTTGTTTATCCATTCACCAGTAGATGGGCATTTGGATATTTTCTGCCTTTTGAATATCATGATCCTTAAATTTAATGTTAAAGAAAAAGAAAATCCTCTGGCAGGATCTTCCCATGGGACTTCCAGACATGTATTATACTTAAGGGAAACAATAGGTTTAAACTAGGTGTTATGAAATATTTCTCTTTGTTCTACTTATAAATCATATTTTTATAATATAAATCTAACAAAGCAGGAATATTTCATGGTTCATGTTCTATTTTTAATGGTAGATAGTCAATTATCCATAGAATGAATGAATAAATAAATATATTTGCTCTGCTAATATTACTGAATATTTCCTATTCCACAGTTCCTTTAGGTACACATTTTTTCCCCATACATCCAATTGTATTAAGTTCATTATTGTTGTATATTCAGTCCATTTATGGGTAGAATGCATCTAATATTGGTTTTGTAGAGAATATCCCAGGCATTTTTTTATAACAATCAGGGAAAGTTCCAGACTTTATCTGTAGAATGTCTAATATGATACTTTATATTCATTATTCAGGAATATAAGTTGAATATTTACTAAATAGCTTCATACTGGATTATATTATCTTTATTTCTTAGGTTCATGGACATTCAACCTAAAACTTGTTCAACATATATGAATCTGTTCATAAATTTATTAGGTTATCAGTGTGCTAAATTAGAAAAAAAAAAATGGCCACAATACTTTGCAGCTCCTTTAATTAAATATGGAGTTTATCTCTTTGCCCCTTGAAACTGAACACTCCTAGTGCCTTCCTTTGAACAACAAAATTCAGGACAACTGATGTAAGAAGTATAAGCCTGGATCTCAAGAAGCTTTTTCATGTCCACTGTTGCTGTCACTGTGGATCTCACCACCTTTTGCATTAATCTGGGCAAAAGTAAAGGAGGTTGAGAGATCACATGGAACAGAACTAAGTCATCCAAAGAGAGACTCCTCTAGACCAACCAACTGCTAGTCATCCTGGAAGATGACCACTGATGTTTGTATAAGTCTTGTCAATTCCAC
>PITA01030775.1:0-16107 GCA_004023965.1 Spilogale gracilis | reverse complement strand
CCCCTGCAGCCCAGAGCCTCCCCTGCAGCCTAGAGCCTCTCCCTGCAGCCCACAGTGGTTAAGGGAGCCCACACAAACTGTTGCAAAAGAGGGATGTGTGTCTGCATCCTCAGGTGGGGGGTGGATGGTCACCTCTGCCCCTGCCACCTGCAGTCACACTGGCCTCCTCTTCCTCCTCTTCCTCCTCCTCCTCCTCATAGCCGTCCTGCCCGAAGTCCATGTCGTCATCCTCATCCTGGGCCCGCTCAATGCCTGGCCACACAGGGATGCCTGTAAGCCCTCCTTTCCCGGGCACTGAGCATGCACGGTCGAAGCCCAGTGCCAGGTCTCACTCCTTCCCTCTGTCCTTCGCCTCTCCTCCGCCCTTTCCTCCCCACTCTGTCCTTCCTGGGGGCCCCCAGCTGCTGGCCCCGTTGGCTTTCCGGCACCAGCAACTGCTATGGAGGCCTGCCCTTTGCAGCAGCTGCCTGCCCCCGCCCCAGAAAAACCTCAGGATGGCCCGCCTGTCACATGGAAGAGGGCACGGAGGCCGGAACAGCAGAGGTAACCCTGACGCCTGAATTTCAAAGGGGTGGTGTCTCGAGCTAGGGAAGGACAGGTTTGGGGCCTGCAGGAGCCCAGGACAGCCCACGCCCACGTCTCTCTAGCTTCAGACGCCAGCCTGTCCCCAAGCCGTGTCCTGCCCCCAGGCGGGGTGTCCTGAGAGTCCCCAGACGGTGCAGTCCCCTCCCACTGCAGGTGCCCCCTTGCCCCGTACCTGGCTGCCCGCACAGCAGGAGGGCCAGCAAGAGAGCCGCGCGCGCCTTCATCGTTCTGGGGCTGCGGGTCTGCTCGCTCCGGTTCCTGCTCAGGCTCCCGATCTGTGGGAAGTGGGACAGAGGGCCCTCGGGGGCTTCCTGGAGGCCCCTGGGCCCCGGCCCCCCCCAGCTCCAGCCTCAAACAATGGGCTTCACTCCGGCCCCAGTGCCAGGCATCAGGCCAGGGACAGCCACTTCCCTCCCTGACTTCAGGAGTCTGGGGGGACAGGAAGTCATTGCAGGGGGCGTCTTGTCCACCCGCACCGCCCCGCCCGGGCCCAGCTTGTGGGCGTCAGCAGTGCACCTGGTGACCCTGGCCGTCGCCCTCCAGCCCTGCCTCTGGAGGCTGTGGGAAAGGGCGTAGGCTGCTCGGCCTGGAGCTTGTCCTAGATCCTGCCTGTCACTCACCGCGCACCCGCAGCCCTGGGCCAGCCTCACGGCCTTCCAGAGCTGCTTTCAGAGTATTTGAGTAAACACACACTGGCTGTCCTCCGCGTGCCTCCCCCACCTCGCCAGGCCCTTCTCCCACCTCAGGCGCCTGTCCTGGCTGGGCCCTTGCCTGGCCCGTACCGTCTCGGCCTGTATCAGCGGGGCCCCCCCCAGAGCTCCTTCCCCAGCCGCTGAAGGGGTCAGGAAACTTCCAGTGGCTGAGACTCTGGGGCTTGTCTCCCCGGCTCCTTCTACCCTCTAGCCAGCTTGGCAGACCCCCAGCTCTCTTTCTGGGGCACACCTCCTCCTCTGCGGACCACAGGCCTGAACGGGCATTGAGAGACGCTTCCCCCTTCCTGGGGGGCATTGGGAAAGTGGAGGCAGGGGCAGGTGGCTGGCTTGGACCCGGAGCCCGGGGTGCAGCCCGCCGGCTATGTGCGGGCCTCTGGCCTGGGGTCATCTCCCTGACTGTCGGCAGGTGCATGAGACATTCTCTGGGGCCACCTGCGGCGGAGGTGAGAGGTGGCTCTGGGGTGAGACCAGCTAGGCCTGGGGCCTGGCTCCTTTCCCCCCTCGGCGTCTGGGACCGGCGCCACTCGGGCCTCTGGGCCTCAGGGTCCTCACAAGATGTCTTGGCCAACAGGAACCGCTGCCCGCTGGCGTCTGGGACAGCACTTGGCCTCGGTCCCCACAGGACTGGCCGCAATGACCCTTCTCCGAAGCCTCAGCCAGCATAAGGTGTTGTCCTGCCTCAATTCCTAGGGAGCCCTGCAGCCCCGCCTCCCCCAGAGCCCCTCGGTTTCCAGAGGAGGCTGCCCCAGCCCTTCCCCACACCAGGGCCAAAGTCACTTTGCAGACTGGGTCCATGGGCTGGGCGTCTGCATTCCTGGAGCTCAGAGTGGCTCCCAGGAGGGCCCCAGGGAGGCTCCCAGAACTATTAGGGAGCAGGGCTCCCCTGCCACCTGCGCCACTGCCCCCCCTTCCGTAGGCCCATCAGAGCCTGTTGTGGGACACCTCCGGAGATGATGACAGTTCCGTTTACTTCACTGATTGCAACATCACAGCTCCTGGGCAGCGCCGGGGGTGGGTGGGTGGGGGGGGGGTGGACTTAGAGCCCTGCCTTACTGACCAGCAGCCACCGCCCAGCTTCAGCCCTGCCGGCCGCCCCTCCCCTCCACTGCGGGTGCTGGCGGTGCCCTCTGCCCCTTCCAGGGAAGGAGCGGGTCCAGGTCTGCCCCTGCAGATGCCGCTGCCCAGCCTGCCCCGGGCTGCTGGCCGACGTGTGCGCAGGAGGCCGTCGAGGCTGGGGGAGCTCAGTCTCCTGCCCCAGCGCCTTGATGCCAGGCACCTGGCTGCTCTGGGGCCCCCAGCCCTCAGGCCGCGGGCTGTATGTGCCTACCCCTCCCCCCCCAGCCCTCAGGCTGCGGGCTGTATGTGCCTACCCCCCCCCCCAGGCCTGGCCTCCCTCCAGCCAGGTGAACCTAGCAGGTCACCTTGCTTTTCCTGGTAGGAGCAGCTCTGGGCTCAGAGCTCAAGCCAGCGGTGGGCAGGACACTCTGCCGGAGGTGGTTGCGGTGGGGCAGGGCCCTGCTTTCCCTGGGGAACCGTGCTGCTCTGGCCCAAGCTCTGAGTCCCCATTCGATACCCCCCTCATCCTCTCCACGTGGGCCTCTGGGGTCCCCAAGTTGAATCAGATCCAGACCTGGGGAAAGGTGATCCATGTTACTGCTGAGGGGCAAAGGTCTAGCGTCTGTCCCCACCTGCAGCCCCCAGGCCTGGGGAAGTGGGGCTTTTGCCCGCAGCCGTGGGCGGTAACCCGGCTGGCCCTCCCCTGCGTCTCCCTGCTGCACGCTTGTCCCCACCGTCTCTGCAGCCCACGCCCTGGGTCTCTGGGAGCAGCGAAGTCCAGACCCTGTCACCGCCGTGGGCAGGGGCCCCTGAGGGGTCTCTCCTGGGGTCTCTCTCTCTCCTGACTGCTCTCTTGGCCAGGCGGGCTGTTCCTGGGGTTTGCCAAGGGGCACAAGCCCCGCTTTCCCGTGGGATCCAGCTCCCAGAAATGAGCAGACGTGGCAGGGGGCTGGCCCCTGGGAGCCGACTCCGCGTGGTCCCGGAGGGCGCACCGCCCTGCACCCCCACTCACACCAGGAACCTGTGAGCCCATCCATTTGTCCCTTCAGGCTTCAGGCACATCGTGCTGCTCATTCGATCCGCCTGTCCCCCCCACACCCTCCCTGACACACAGCTGCACCTAGGCACCCCGGGCCTTCACTTCCTCTTGCCCTTGGACACTCTTGGCTCTATCCACATCAGCGCTGGAGAGTCTCAGCCTCCCTTTCCCGGGAAGCCCCACGTGCAGGGTGGCTGAGGGTTCCTGGTATGTGGGCCCAGGCTCTGGCAGGTACAGCCTCCCCCGCCCCCCACACCCCCTCTCCCTACCCCCTTCCACCCCACAGTCCTGTCTGCACCTCTCTTGTGCTGCCTTCCCCACCATCTACGTGCTATGGAACCAGCTCCCCTCCCCCAGCCCCTCGCACCACCATTCCCCCTGCTGTCTCTGAACACAATGACCCTGGGGACCTCAAAGCACTGAAAGACAGATGTGTCCTATTGTGACTGGCTTATTTCACTCACATATGCCAATGGGCACACCCACCTTGTGGCGAAACGCATCTCCCCTCCTTTTTAAGGAGGAATGGCATTCCTTGCTGTGGGCTCACTATGTTTTGTTTCTCCGCTCCCCGTGGACGGGCGCTGGGATGGCTGGCGCCTTCTGACCACGGTCGCCTGTGGTGTGACGTGACCCGCAGGTATCTCCACTTCCTGCGGGCGCACACTCAGGGCTGGGCTTGCTGGAGCGGATGGCTCGTCTCGGTCTCACTGGTCCCTTTCCTTCTGCCCCCGTGTGTCTCCTTAAACTGCCACTGATTCAGGCTTCCTCGTGCACCTGCAGGTTGGGGCAGCTGGAGGCTGCGGCCCCCGCCAGGCCACGCACCCGGCTGTACCCCCCTGCCTGGGGCGCTGGAGGGTCCCTGGGCACTGTCTGCCAGAGACCTGCTCTCCACCCCGTGCCCCTGCTGAAGGTTCCTTGGGTGGCCCGCCAGCTGTCTGGGGCTCCAGTGCTTTGCATTGGGGGCTCTCCCCTTGGGAAAATCCACGGGGTGGGGGGGTACATGGTACGTGTCATTTATTGTGTCTCATTAGAAATCAGTCTGCTCCCCAAAAGGAAAATGATTTTGCAGGGGTGCTCTGTAGCCATATAAAGGGATGAAGAAGCTCTTTGTGTCCTGAATCACAAAAAGATTACCTGAGTAAAGCCGGGACTGCCAAGCATGCGCCCACGCTACTTTCTGAGGGAATAGGGAGAAAATAGGTCTCCAGAGTACCAACTTCCATTCAAGTTTGCCCGCCCGGATTTTCCAACCCCCTGCCAAGGAAGGAGTGTGTGTGTGTGTGTGTGTAAGCCCTGGGAACCTGGACAGAAGGGCACTGATGGCTGAGCTCCAGATAGGGGTCCACACTTGGGGGGGTTCCTTAAGTCCAGCATGAGGGCAGGGAAGCCCCAGGGCAGCCTGGGGCCCCAGGACGAGCATAGGCCCCCTCGCTGGGTTATGGGCTGGGTCCGGCCCCAGGCCTCGATGGGTGCCGAGGACCTCCAGGCCGCAGTGCGCCTCATGCGCATCAGAGCAGGGGACCCGTGTCCTGGAGAAATCCCACTTGGATTCCTGGTGGGTATGGTGGCATTTCTTCAGACACAGGGACATGCACAGACCTCAGTGAGATGGAGTGTGGAGGGCAGCAGGCGCTTGTCCTCACCCCACCCACTCCTCCTGCATTGCAGACTCAACGGGGAGAGATGCCCTTGCAGACCTCACTAAACCCCTGCGAGGATGGAACGTTTCCCCCTCCCCCAGCCGAGAGAGGCGGCAGAGCTCAGCCAATGAGAAGCCACTGGGCTTCTAGCTCTCACTTAACATCAGCGAGCTTTCAGTTTACAAGCCCCCTTTCTCACACCCCACCCCTCTTGCTGTAAAAAGCCTCCCTTCTTTTGCTCCACAGAGGAGCCTAGCTGCTTGTCCCATGGTGCCCGTCTCTGCTGGTCCCTAATAAAGCCACTCTTGCTGGTAAAATAACTGGCGGTTTTTATTTTTAAGCGTTAAAAAACAAAATCTGATGGAGTAAGTTTGAAGATCTAGCTGACTTTATTAAACAATTTGTGAATCAGGCATCGCCCCATGTAGCACGGAGAGGGGAGCTTGGAGAAGTTGTGCAAGATGGAAGGTCTTTGGAGATAAAATCAGGTTTTATCTAAAACCTGTTTATGTAATTAGACTCAGACTCTCGGCCCTCTTTCCTGTCCGGACACTTTGACCCCTGTTGGGCGTATGAGGTCCGTTTGTACGGTGGAGGTTAGATGTCACTAGTTTCCTTCAGTGCCGCACAGTACTGTGTCAGGGGAACACACCCCACAGTTGTTTTATCCATCGCACAGCTGACGAGCTGTGGGCAGTTCCACTGTTTGGCTCTGACCACTCTTGCACGTGTCCTTTTGTTTCATGGAAAAGATGGCGATAGAATTTACATACAGCTACATGTGCCAATAGTACACTGAAGTGCACAGATGGATGAAAACACATATATAAAACCCGTAGCTATCCAGATGCAGAACATTCTAGAAACCCAAAAGGCTCCCTTGGGTTCTTTTCGGTCCATATCCATCCCCTGAAGATGACACGATTCTGACACTCATACCACATTCATCTTGGCTATTGTTGGACTTTGTGTAAATGGCTGCTTCTATCCAGACACAGTGCTGGTGGCAGCTGTCCCCGGGGCCTCGTGTGGCGGAGGTCTGTCCTCATGCATGTTTGCGGCCATGCAGTGTTACATGGTGTGGGAATTCCAGAGCTGGAGCCTCATCTATTGGGGTAGCGTTTGGATGGTTCCCAGTTTGGGTTTTTATGAAGGAGGCTGCTCTGCACGTTCTTTACACGTGTCTTGGTGTAGATAAGCCCTTGTGTCCATTGGGTGGGCACTGGGGCTGGGACGTATGCATGATCCGCTTTGGTAGAACTGCCAAACATGTTGCACCGGCGTTGTGAGAGTTCTTACGCTACACGGTCCCCACGGCATTGTGGGAGCGTTCCGGTGGCTCCACCACCTAGCCGACACTCAGTATCATCAGTGTCCTACACTGTAGCCATTCCAGTGGGTGTGGTAGTGCACACGGCGCTTTTAACCTTTTGTGTGTGGAACTTGATAAGCAGACTCCAGAATTTGTATGAGACCGACCGTACATTAGAATTCTCTCAACTCTCCAGTTTTGCCTGCCTGTTTCTCTATCCCCCAGGGATGACCTCTGCCTTGACCACAAATTTTCAGGCTCTTAGCCATCACAAGGTGCCGTGTGCTCGGAAGACCGGCAATGGGTCTGCAGGCTTCCTGTCTCTGGAATTTTAGTCCCTCTTGCCTTTGTCGCTTCCCCAGCCCTCTAGAGTTTAAATAGGACAGTTTCTGTGATTTATTGGCCCTTCTGTTGGTCAGTGGGAGGTAGGCCACTGCAAACAACTTTACCCTGAGATGGAAGTCAGATGCTAGGGAAGGGGGTGGGGTGGTGCTCACTGCCAATGTCCTGTCAGAATGATGCTACGTCCAGATCTCTAGGGTGAGGTTGGGGGTGCAGTTTCATGTCAGGTGCTGGGGTGTAGGGAACATCTATGAAGCGATCACAGAAACATCTATGAAGCCCGGCCTTTTACTGAGATTTGCTCACTTAGTGCAGGAGCTGATTGTGTGCATTGGGGACCCCGTCTTCTCATGGGAAAGCCAAGGGGAGCAGGGAATCGCTCAACCACATGGCTGGTCAGCAGCATACCTGGGACCTGAACCCCGGTTCTTCTGATGGTGGGACCCAGGAAAGATGGTAGTTAGACTTTGTGACTCGTGGAGGGACCACTGGGGTCTGCCCCTGCTGGGGGTCTGCAAGAGCGGCTGGCGGGGCGGGATAGCGGGGCTGTGCAGGTTCCCCACAGATTGGCTCATTTGAATAATTTTGGCGTCTCTAGGTACAGGGCTGTCTCTCGTTATCTTATACCCAACCCTGGGGCAGGTAGGGTGGGTGTTCCAGGGTGCAGAGTATGGGAGTTGGATAAGAGTTGCTACTGACAACCCACAAGAGAGAACCGATCGGCCATCTGCTGGGACTCAACACTGGGTTAAGACCATCGCCATCTGACACCAGAGTGGGGGCCTGGGATCAAACCCTCTGTGCCCCAAATTCCTGTTTCTCCATTACTGGTTCCACTATTCCCCATCCTGGTGTCTGGAGCTCTGAGATTCTGCACTAACTTAAAAAAAAGACAAATTCAGGAAGCCTGGGTGGCTCAGTTAGTTAAGCATCTGTCTTTGGCTCAGGTCATGATCTTGAGGTCCTGGGATAGAGCCCCATGTGGGGTTCCCTGCTCAGCGGGGAGCCTGCTTTTCCTTCTTCCTCTGCCTGCCTCTCCCCCCCCGCCCCTACTTATGCTCTCTCTCTCTCTCAAATAAATAAAATAAAATAAAATAAAATAAAATAAAATAAAATAAAAAGACAAATTCAGATAGTGACAGAAGTTTGGGTAACTTTTTTTTATTATCTTCATATAGTCAAGGAGAAGCATGGGGACAGGGTCTGGCCCCTCTCCCCATGTAGATGTTTCATTATGAACATTTCCAAGTGGGCTCAGTGGTAGAGTGCTGTGATAGCGTGATTTATAATGAGAAATGCTTACAGGTACACCTTATTTTATTGGGCTTTGCAGATACTGTATTTTTTACAATTGAGAGTTTGTGGCAACCCCACAAGCAAGTCTGTCCACACCATTTCTCCAACAGCGTTGGCTCACTTCCTGCTTCTGGGTCATGTTTTGGCAATTCTTGCCATATTTCAGACATTTTAGTCATCAGTAATTAGTTATGGTGACTAGTGGTCTTTGATGTCACTATTATAATTGTTTTGTGGCACCACAAACCACACTCATAGAGGACGGAAAACTTAATGGATAAACGTGGTCTCTCTGCTGGCCACTCCGGGGACTGGCCATTCCCCCAACCTCTCTCCCTCTCCTCGGCAGCCCTATTGCCTGAGACACAACAATAACCCTACAGTGACCCCTCGGTGCTCAGACGAAGGAAAAGTCACACATCTCTCTCTAAATCAAAAGCTAGAAATGATCAAGCGTCATGAGAAGGCAGATCGAAACCCTGACAGGCGGAAAGCCAGGCCCCTCGCACCCCACCGCCACATCGTGAACACAAGGCTGGTAAGAAAGCGAGACAGCCTTGTTGCCACCCTGGAGAACGTTGCTCTGGTCTGGGTGGAAGATCACACCAGCCACAGCATTCTCTCAAACCAGAGCCTCACCCAGAGCAAGAACAGTAGTCTCTTCAATTCTGGGAAGGCTGGGAGAGGTGAGGAAGCCACAGGAGACCAGCCACAAGCCAACAGCGGTTCGTGAGGCTGAAGGGAAGCCGTCGTCGCCAGACCGTGCCAATGTAAGAGCACACAGCAGTGCTGGTGTCGGAGCTGCCCCAGGTTCTCCAGAAGATCGAGCTCAGATCATTCAGGAAGGCGGCTGCACCAAACAACAGACGTCCAGTGTAGACGAAACAGCCTTCTCCTGGAAGGAGACACCACCTGGGACTTTGGCAGCTGGAGAGGAGAAGTCCGTCCTGGCTTTAAACCCTCAAAGGACCGGCTGACCCCCTCATTAGAAGCTCATCCATCCGGTGACAGTAAGGTGAAGGCGGGCTCACGGGCCATTCTGGAAGGCCGAGGGCCCTTAGCAATCATGCTGAATCTTTCCACCTGAGCAGAAAGCCTGGATGATGGTCATTTGTTTACAGCAGGATTTACTGACTATTTTAAGCCCACGCTTGAGACCTACTGCCCAGAAGAAAAGATCCGTCTGAAACGTGACTGCTCCCTGACAAGGCACCTGGTCACCCGGGCGCTCTGACGGAGTGGACACGGAGCTTGAGGTGCTTCTGCAGCCAGGAGATCAAGGAGTAGTTTTGACCCTTAAGTCCTCTTATTTAAGAAGGTGGGAGCGGCCGTGGATACGGAGTCTTCGGCTGGGTCTGGGCAAAGCCAACAGAAAACCTTCTGGAAAGGACTAGAGCACTTGTGGTTCATGGGAAGGGGTCAGAACGTCAAGAGTAACAGGAAGAAGGAGATCCAACCTTCATGGATGATGGAGGCGCTCAGGACATCGGCGGGGATGACGTTCCCGAAGACCCGGCGCCAGCAGCAGAACAAGGACGGGAAGTGGAGGCCGAACGCGGGAGCGCACCGCCGTGATCTCAGGCTGGAACTCACGGGTGAGGAGGTGCCACTCAGGGAGGAGCGGAGAACGTGCTTCTCGGTGAGGAGGCTGTGAAGACGGGGAATGACAACAGAGGATCTAGAACATTCCGTGGCCCTAGACGGCAAGGCGGCAGCGGGGTTTGAGAGGACGGACGCCGGCTTTGGAGGCAGTTCTGGGGGTGAAATGGCATCAGACAGCATCCCACGCTCTGGAGAGACTGTTCCGTGAAAGGCAGCGGCCATCCCTGTGGCCACCTTCACTGTGGTCTTGTTTTCAGAACTTGCCAACCCCTCCCTGCGCCCCTCCCCCCAGGCTCAGCTGCCACCACCCGGACGAGTCTGTTGCAGGCGTCAGCAGAAGACGGACTGGCGGGCTGAAAGCTCAGGGGACTGATAGCATTTTATAGCAAGAGGGTATTTTTGTAACAAAGGTATGCGCATGGTGTCTTAGACACAACACTGCTGCAGGCTTAATGGACTAGACCGAGGTGTAGACAGGACCGATCGCCCCTGGGAGGTGTAGACAGGACTGATCGCCCCCGGGAAACCAAACATTCATTTGGCTCGCCTCGCTGCGACCTTGGCTTACCTGGCGGTCTGGAGCCCTGCCCGCTGCGCTCTTGGGGGGACCTGTATCCTTACCTGCCGTTGTTTGCACAGGGGACTGGCCCCCGGAACCCTGGTGTAAAGGGTAAAGGAGGCAGTGTTTGCGGGACCCCAGCCCCCAGCTGCTGTGCCCACCTCTTTCCCTGGTGTGGAAGCGATTTCCTTGGCTTGCAGGGGCTTTACTTACGGCAGGCGTCGGAGACATGGCATTGCTCTTGTCAGGGCCCCAGTCCGTCCTGCTGAGGGAGTGGTTTGGGCAGGGTCTTCATCTATTTGGGGCGCTAGTGCTTGAGGGGCTGCTATGTCGCTCTATTTGTGGTTCATCCCGGGATTCAAGGCGTTTTCCTGAGTCGGATGCTTGGTCACGTTGGCCTCTGGGCAAGGGGTCCGGAGTCCCCTGGGCTCGTCGTGGACAATGCTCCTGAAGGCACGTGTAGGAACAGACTGCCCCAGAGGGTCCTGCGGCGTGGACCCCCGTGACCTGGGGTGTTCTCCCACAAGGAAAAGCTGAGAGGCTCACCCTCCCTGGCAGGAGTTGGATCCCAGGTTGGGCCTGGGGTGGACGTAAGGACCTATTGAGAAGTCCAAGCCACCTTGCTGTTCACTCAGAAAAATAGCTCCAGGAGATGTGGGCGAACAGCCCCTGGAAAACAAAGGCGAGCCAGGTTGGGGGAGACGCCCAATCCGTTAATCCCCCGTTCCAGGAGCAATGGAAATGCAAATTAACTCAGGTAGCTACTGTGACCCTGGTCAGCTTGTGATTTGTGGGGAGTTGCCCTGTAAAAGCTAGCCTGAGAAATTAGGCGTGGTTGTTCTCCCCTGAGAGGCAACCCTGGCCTGGCCAGTGAAATTCTGATGCTTGGCATGAAATAAAGCTTTGCTTGACCTTCACTTTTTTTTTTTTCAAGATTTTATTTATTTATTTGACAGAGAGAAACACAGCGAGAGAGGGAAAACAAGCAGGGGGAGTGAGAGAGGGAGAAGCAGGCTTCCTGCCGAGCAGGGAGCCCGATGTGGGGCTCCATCCCGGGTCTCCTGACCTGAGCCGAAGGCAGTCGCTCAACCAACTGAGCCACCCAGGCGCCCCATTGACCTTCACTTTTGTACCAGCTTCATTCCTTTGAACACGGACCCTATTAGTGGGGACCCCAGAGGGGGCGGGCTGGGCACTGGTCCAGGCTTGGCTGCTGAGCTGGAGCCTGATCCCAGAGTTGATGCAAGCGTGCACATGTTTCTTCTCTGGGGCCTGGGGCCTGATCACAGGAAGCATAAGTGTCTCCTCGATGCACCTGAGCCCTGAGCTCTGGCCCCAGCAAAGACGGCACTCAGGGAGCACTGGACCATGGGCTACCTTGGGGGAGAGGGTTGGATGAGGAGCTGCAGCCCTTGCTGTCCAGGAACGCAGGCATGTTTTGGGGGCACGGGGGCAAATAGACACATAAATGTTCTCTGGAACCTGCTGTGTGTGAGCTGGGGTCTGGGGACAGAGAAATGGCTGGTAGGCAGAGATAGGAATGGAGGGAAGACTGTGTTAAGGGGTCCTCATGAGGTGGGAGGAGTTGGTGGGGATCTACCAGGGAGAGCTTCCTGGAGGAGGTGGCTTTTGAGCTTGGTCAAGAAGAGACCCTCAGGTGGAGTGAATGAAAGATGGAGAAGACTGGGCTGGATGTGGCAGAGCCGTCCAGGGCTGCGGAGGAGTCTGTCTAAATAAGAGATACTGAGTTAAATGTTTCAAACCTCCACAGTCATGGACCCCAGGATGTCTCCCACCCATGCTTCATGAGCACTGGCTGCTGTGCCCCAGTCCCGACATAAGCACACACACCTCACTCAGTGATGAGAGTCTGAGCCCTGACATCGGGACGTGGGGAGCACAGTGTGTAAAAGGCAGACACGCTCAGCCAGGTGAGATCTAACGGAGACCGCTACAAAGACAGCAAGTCTGCAAGCAACTGTTTAATATGGTGCCATAGGGGTGGGTTCTGGAGGGGAAAAAAACCTGTGTAAGTGCTAGGAGAGCACACAGCTTGGGGAGCAGTGTGGGAGGACTTCCTGAGGGAAGTGACATTTAAGATGGGATCTCAGAGCTGCACAAGAGTTGGCCAGGTGCAGAAGAAGCGGTAAAATGGTTCCAGCCTCAGGTGCAAATACACCTGTCCTGAGGCAGGAGGAGTTTGACAAATACAAGGAGCTGAAATGATTGGAGCTGAGGTAGTAGGAGAAGGAGTGGGAGGGGCTGGGGTCAGACCTGAGCTCTGTGGGCCCTGCAGGGGACTCTGGACTTTATTTTGAGAACTTTTGGGTGCCCCTGAAACATTTAGACAGGGATGTTTGCTGAAGCCGCTCTGGCCTCCTCTGGAGAATGGGTCGGGGTGGGTGGGAGTGGATGCAAGGAGCCCAGGTGAGGCTCTCATGGGGGCCCGGGTGAGAGGTGGTTGGGCCCACACCATGTGGGGCCGACTACAGATGGAAAGAGAGCTCCCACGATACTGCAGGGCCTGCAGGCAGAGGGACCTGGCTTGCTGTCCCCTGTGGGGCTCGACCCCTGCCCCCATCTCTCTCTTTTAGCTGGGGCTACCCTCAGGCCCTCCCACATCTGGGGGCTCTTCCCTTTTCCAGTCTTTGCTGGATGACCGGCTGGACTCCACATGTGTGTGCATGCACGTCTGCATAAGTGTGAATGTGGATATGTGTGCACATGTGTTTGCCTGAGTGTGTCTGCACGTGGATGCGTGATTGTGCATTTTGCATGTGTTTGTGTGTACATGTGTAGGTGTGTATTCATGTGTGTGCATGTTTTGCATGTATTTGAATTTGGGCGTGTGTGTGTGTGCGCGTGTGTGTATCTCCTGGGGTCTCCCAGGCATCTCACGCCCCCACAAGCATGAGATACCTCTGGGCCACCTCCTTCAGGAAACAGGAACCCCCAACATCAGGCATGGACAGGGAACCCCACGTGAGCTTCTCAGGGGCCTCAGGCCTCACAACCTGTGCCCTTGCTCTGGGTTCTTGCTGGTGCACAGGGGAGGGGAGAGGGGACATGGTGCTCTTCCCAGGACTCCCTCTTGGCTCCCAACCCAGTCCAGATGGGAGTGGCCGCCACATCCCTGCTGGGGGTTCAGAATGGGGGAGGGGAAGCTCAGCCCCAGGCTCCTGTGATGGAGGGCTGGAGCGACAGAAAAGGTCAGGCCTGGTGGGCCCGGGGGGAAAGTCAGGGGGGTAAAGCTGGGGCAAGGTGGGCCCTCTTCAGCCCCCGAAGGGTCGAAGGGGGTCTGAGAGCTGCCCTCCCCTTGGATGTCGAGATGGGGGCTGGGTTTGCAGAAGACTGGAGGTGGTGTTGACCCTTGCAGGGCTGATTTGGGGTGGGCCTTGCCCTCAGGGTGTGTCCTGCATGAGGGTGCGCGGTCGCCGCACACAGGGGCTCTCCATCCTGCCCGGGTCCTGCTGGGTCTGGAGGGAGCCCCTTCCTCTTCTAGCTCCCGCACCTCTCTTAGGCCTAGGCTATGCTGCCTGCCCCTCCTTCCTCGGCCCCGCCCCTCCTCCCTCGGCCCCGCCCCTCCTCCCTCGGCCCCGCCCCTCCTCCCTCGGCTCCGCCCCTCCTCCCTCGGCCCCGCCCCTCCTCCCTCGGCTCCGCCCCTCACGGACAGGCCTGAGTGTGACCCTGAGGCGCAGCGGGAGCGTCCCTCTGCTGCCTGCCCTGGGCCCAGGATGCGTCCCTGTGTCCTCAGAGCACAGGAGGCCCTTCTGGCTTCTTCCACACAGGCAGTTGGCCAGGGCTGGGGAAGAACTTCCCCTGTCCCCACACCTATGACCCCCTGCGTTTGTTTCCTGCAGCAAATCACAAACTTGTTGGTCCTTCCCGCTCCTTCTGGCTCCTTCCGTGTCTGTGGCTCCAAGAGGGCGGTGGCCTATGCCCCCTTCCCCAGTGTGGGCCTCTGTTGCCACGTAACCTTCCCCCTGGGCTTTCCTGCCTCAAATATCTCCTTTCTGGTTAAGACGCCAGATGGTGGGTGTAGGGCCCACCCAAAATCCAGGATGACCTCATCTCCAGATCCTTAACTTAATCCCCGAGTAAGGTCACATTCTGGGGGCAGACTTGGGGCTGCTGTTGTGGGCCACGCTCCAGCCCAGCACACACCCTCCCTCCACTATTCTGGGGGCGGCGCGTTCCTGGGGTCAGAAACTTTCTCCCTCTCTGAGTTTGGCAGCCCTTCAGGAAATGTTTGACATGTGAGTGACAGTGTCCACCCTTGGCCGAGAGGTCAGACAGTCTTTGGGGACAAACTCCTGTGTAGCCCTGCCCTGCAGCCACACCCAGTGTGGGATGGCGTGGAGGGGTTCTGACAGTGTGGCCAAAGCCCAAGGCAGAAAGCTCCGGAGCGGGTCTCAGGCAGGACCGCAACCTTGCCTGGGAGGCCTGTCCTCTCTGCTTCTGGGAGCTTAGGGGCTCAGGATGCTTGGCGGCCAGGGCAGCGGTTCCTGACGCTGTCCCTGGTTCTGACCATCTGAGTGTGGCCAGTGCTCTGCGGAGGGCGCACCCGCCAATCATCCTGGGCCCTGAGCACGGCCATAGAGCCGCTCTGGCTGCAGAGGGCCCCTCCTCGCTGCAGGGCGAGACCCCTGTGCTCCCTCACCAGGGCCTGGGCAGGCTGGGAGGACAGGGAGCAAGCCCAGCGGTCCCCAGCTGGGGCAGAAGCCATCTAGACGGCAAGCGCTGGAGACACACACGGACTCCTTTCTACTCTCACTGCTTTAAAGAAAGCCCTTTCTTCTGCTAACCGTGACTGATTGTTATTCTTTGTTTGCGAAAATCCTGATAGGGTGAAACTGACCCACATGCTTTGGGAGGCAGCAGAGTGGCTTGGAAACTGGGTTAGGAATCACCATCTCCCTGGCAACCAAGCCCACCCAGCGCGGGAGAGCGGAGCCTTTGCTCCCAGAGGAATGGGCCCAGAACTGCAAGCTCGGGGTTGGCGCCAGACTCCTCGTTCATCGCGCTTCTTTTCCCTACGCCAGGCCCAAGTCGGGCCCCACCACCTGTGTTCTCTTTTACTGCATAACAAATTACCTCAAAATGCAGGGGCTTCAAACAACATGGCTTGTGCTCGCCTGGTGTCTGGGGGCCAGAATTCCAGGTGTGGCCTCGCTGGGGCCCCTCAGGATTTGCTGGGGTCCAGGGCTGTGGTCTCATTCGAGAGGGGTCTGGGTGGGGTGGTCGGCATTCAAGGTCCCTTGTGTGGTCGCAGCAGGGCCGCTGGCTTCCCCAGGATGAGCGGCCTGGGGGTGGGAGGGAGCTGCCTCGGAAGCCACTGTGCTTGTGTGACCTTGTCTCAGAGTGACACCTTTCCCTCTGTCCCCCTGCCCCCTCTCCTTACTGGAAGCAGATGGCGAAGTCCAGCCCAGGCCCCAAGGGGGCACGCGGCCTGGGGGCTCTGACAGCCCGCCTATCCCGCTACCAGTGCCCGATGTCCGGGCTGGGCTGCCCCCCCTAGGCCCAGCAGGGACCTTCTTCATCTCGGGACAGAGATGGGCCACGATTCCTACTCCTGGTGTGGACTGACTGTGGTCAGCAGGGACCCCAGCAGGTGCTCCGTACAGCCACCCCACGACGGGGCCAGGCACCCAGAATCCAGCTGACCAGAAGGGACAGAGGCTGGCCTTGCAGCAGACACCGGGAGCACCCGTCCGCCCCAGGTCCCCAGTCCCTGGAGAAGGCAGTGCGGATCTGAAATGGATGTGCCGGTTTTGCGGAGAATGATGGGGTCTGGGCGCAACCCAGCCTCGAAGCCTCCCTGGGCCCCACGGCTCTTAGGACAGACTCCTTTTCTGCCCACAGCCTTCCTGCACCCTCCTCCTCTTCTCTCCCCCTCCTTCCCTCTCCCCCTCCTTCCCTCATCCCTTCCTCTTGGTCCCCTACCCTCCTCCATCTTTCTC
>PITA01030774.1:0-16079 GCA_004023965.1 Spilogale gracilis | reverse complement strand
TGGCATGCTGATTTCTCTCAGCCTACTGCTGGCATTCTTCCCTGTATAAGGCACACCACTTGATATAGAGGGGGCCCGGGAGAACCGCCAGGGCCAAGGCCCTCCAATCAGCGGCAGTACATGGTTGGTGGGCGAGACCTTGGAGTATAGTCTCTGTCCAAGGGGCATTAGGGCCATCCTCAATGACAGCCTTTTTTAAGTCCTTAAGATCACCGGGCTCCCAGGGGTACCAGGCAGCAGGGCGATTACCACCCGGGTTAACATTAAGCGGGAATGACTGGCATGGCTCTGTGCCATGCTGTGGGTGGAGCCCTGACTCTGTGCAGGGCAAACAACCAATGGGAGAGTTTGAGTCCTTATATGGAATGGTAGCAGTAGCACCAGGGTCTGGATATGGAGGAGGAGGAGCAGGGGATGACCTGAACGGGTTAGAGAAGGAGCCAGCATCTGGTAATGGAGGGTAGAGAGAGGATTTGGGCTTCGGGGGCAACGGGGCAGCATCAAAAGGGTCCAAAGGGCCACCGCCATGATCTTTGTTGGCCCCGTTATTATCCCATTTGGCTTTAGAAACAACTTCCACAGAGGGAGGGAGGCTAGACTCTCTTTGGGGAACAAGATTTGTCCCAGGAGCCCCCCCATCCTCCGGTTGTTTAGTATTTGGCTTAGTCTTTGGTTGGGGAGGCTGGTGAGGGAAACAGCTCTTAAGGGCGGCCAAAACGGGGTAAACTCCTGGGGGGGAATCTCACCCTGATCAACTTGGGCTTTCCCTACGAGCTGCTCCACCCTGTCCCAGGTCTCCCAGTCCAACAGGTTGCTCTCCGACAACCATGGAGCAACTTTAATCAAGGTCTTCCAGGCCTTAATCGCCTGACCAGCAAGTTCTAGGCCCCTACTTTCAAGGGGGACCTTGAGGGATTCAAGGGAGGGGTCGCTTTTGGATGAAGACTGTCCCATAGCTTATGGGAGTACACTTACCCGCAGTCCGATTGGCTCGTCAGCGAAGTGAAGGATCCTCACACGGGGCACCAGGGGCCCCACGTCGGGTGCCACTTGTTGCTCTCTCCACAACACTGGTGCGGGGGAAGGATAACTGGACCAGCCTGTTATCCTCCAGGGGCTGAGCGAGATGGTAAGTGTCATCGGCCAGGCCACCCCCCTGAAACCGGGAAAGAAACCACACCGAGCCAGGAGTTGAGTCAGCCATGAAGGTGCAGCAATCTCAGCTTTATTGTAGCAGAGACACAGTTATATAGAGAGGAAAGGAAGGAGTAAAAGAAGTAGGAGGGGCCAATAGGAGCTCATTAGTGGCTAACAATAAGGCCTTAGGCAGATTTCAGGCTAGACTGCGGGGTGGGGCTAAGTTCGCCAGTCTGCCTTCGGGCTAAGAGCCAAGGGCGGGAAGATTCAGCTAGGTCACATACGTGGAAGTATTCCGGGGAAGCCCAAGAGGCCACCTCAGCCGACTTCCACTAATGGCCACAAACTAGCGGGTGCCAGGAGGTCCCAACAATAGGAGCTATTTGTTTTGGAAGTGTATATATTCTAAAATAAGGGACTTTATTTTAGACAAGTGAGGGTTCATGACATTCTCCTAAGACACTGCTTTTATCTAAACATTCCCTTGGGATCTATGCTGTAGATCACATTATCAATTGCATTATCTTCTTGACTTTTACTGTTTGGTCATCAGAATCTTACTAATTCACATTATAATCTTTTGAAGGCTTAGGGCACTTCTTTACTCCAGAGGATGAGAACCCAGTGCAGAACTCATGCACCAGCCCAGTTCCCTGCTGTGAAGGCCATAATTATACTCTTTTTCTGCTGTAGCATTTTTGCTTATTTGACATTTTCTCAATAGTCAAGTAAGCATGCCAATGAAGATTCCATAGTCAATAAGCCTCAACTCTTGTTAGCCATTTTCACCAAGAAACTTGAGTTATATTTTCTGATATCACTAATCTCTCCTCTCCCTAAATTATCATTTAAAATTGTTTAAAAATAGTTATAGTAAATGTTTTAATATTGAAAATGTTAGTATATAAAATAATGCATATCCAATATCATGCACTACCCAAGCTCAATACATTTTGTGATTTTATGTATTTTATTTCATATGGATAATTCAGTTTACTAAGTTAAAAATCACATAGTACATACCATTCTGAATTTTATTATATTTATTTAATATTATATTACACACCTATTCCCAGCTCTCATAAATATAACCTTTGATGTCTACTGATGTTTCATCATGTTAATGTATCATACAGCATAACATCATTTTCCTAATAATGTGTATCTTGGTGGTTTTCAAGTTTCCCTTGTCATAGATTGTGTCTGAGATTTTATTGAGCATCTGTTGAGTGTACAACTTAGAATTTGTTCTATATTATATTGATTTTTTTCAGTGCTTCAAAAAGTTGAAGAAATTCAATAACCCCTCTTAAAACCAATGTTTTAAAACCCATTTTTACTATTCTCAAATGAAATTGATAGGTAATAGTGTAACCTATTACCATATTTTTAAAAAAGTTATTAAGCTTTAGAATGCATTAACCGAAATATAATGGTAAAATAAAGAGGAACAATTCAGAGTAAAATTACATGCATTTTTTTTTAAATTTAAGTGGTTGGGCATGTTGATCTTAGAAGGAATGAGATAGTTGATTACAGCAACATTAAAGTAATACATAAGCAATTAATTAGTGGAATTATGAACATGAGAATAAATATTATACAAGAAGTAAGGATAATGAAAGAGAAGAAACACAAGTAGAGACTAGAATTTAAAAAGCATTAAGAAAATCAGGAATAGAATAGACTTATTTGAATATAAGAAACAAATGGAAATTATTTTAATTGTAGAAAAGATAACTTGCTAAAGCAAATGACAGGTTTTCTGAATGAAAACAATGAAAAAGTAAGCATGCATGTTCTGCAAATTTTCTGGAATTGCCAAATTTGGGGAATCTATTTTGTGGATTATTTTCCATGTCAGTACTTTCACATACAGGCTAACTATCACATGTTACCAATGATATGGACTTAATAATATTGCAAGTAAAAATTACTGAATAATAATAATAAATACATAGATAATAAAAATCACTGGCCAGTTTAATTACAATTACTATTATCTTACTACAGTTATACACTAGGTAAACAGGCTATGTGACATGAGTTTATAATTCGATTAGAGAGAATATTTATTTTTAATTTATTTTTAAAACTCTTCTCAACACTAATCTTTCCTAATTTACTGTTTTGTCCATGATTGGTTTTTGATGAAAATAACTTCAGTTTTCCTTTCTATCAAATATAGACCCTTTACAGTGAATTTATATTTACTTATAGTAACTTTCATCCAGTAGACCATTTGACAATTCTTGACATTGTAGGACAGTGCTATATTGCAGCACAGCTGGGATCCTGTCCCCACACTTACTTACTAAAAGTTGGTATATCTTCTAATCATTATGATAATTCACAACACACCCACAGATTTCCAAAAATGTTCCAAATGCACTTGAAAAGAATGTGTTCTTCTGTTGGTTTTGGATGGAATGTTCTATATATATCTGCTATCTCCATCTGTTCCCATATGTTATTCAAAGATATTGTTTCCTTATTGATTTTCTATCTACACTGATGTTAGTGGACTGTTAAAGTTCCATACTATTATATTACCATCAATTTCTCTCATTATGTCCACTAATATTTGTTTTGTGTATTTAATTATTACAGTGTTGGGTGGTAGATATTTACAATCTTGTTTGATGGATCCCTTTATCATTATGTATGCTCTTCTTTGTCTCTTGTTACTGTTCTTATTTTAAAGTCTATTTTGTCTGATATAAGTATTGCTACCATGGCTTTTTCTTGTCATTTCCATCTGCATGGTAAATATTTTCCCATCCCTTCTCTTTTAGGCTATAACCTCTTTCAGTCTGAAGTGAGTCTCTTGTAGACAGCATATAAATGGGTCTTGATTTCTATCCATTCTGCCATTGTATCTTTTTATTGGAACATTTAGGTCATTTGCATTTAAGGTAATACTGATAGTGTATGTAATTATTGCCATTTTAAAATTTGTTTTCTGGTTGTTTTTGTAGTTCTTTGTTCCCTTCCTCTTCCCCTGCTCTCTTTGTGATCAGTGAATATTTATAGTGTTTTGTTTGGCTTTCTTTCGCTTTATTTTTTGTGTATCTGTCATGGCTTTGGGTTTGTGGTTATCATAAAGTTCATATATAATATCCTAAGTAATTAGAAGTCCATATTAGTTTGATCGTCATTTAAGCTAGCACACTCTAAAAAACAAGAAAAAAATCTTTTTTCTTTTCATTTTTCCTCTTCTCCAACCCTTATACTCCCTTCTCCATATTTTATGTATATGTTATCACATTTTCTACCTTTTTATTCATACTTTTACCAGCTCAGTGAGTCTCAGTATGATTACTCTAAGGTTTTTTTAATCAAGTATATTGCTTCTTACTGTTTCATTTAATTCTTTTGTTGAATTTTTTTTCTTGTTTTTTCTTTTACAGCAAATACCTCTGTCTCCTTATTTTCCTTGACTTTCTGTGTTTGATTCTATGGATTATGTAAAATAGCTCCATGTTCTAAAGTTGAAGGAGTGGTTTGTGTATGATTACTACTAGGCAGATAATGTGTGCTTGGTGAATTTTGCTGGTTGGCTGCTTTTGCTGTATATGCTACTTACTCTTTTAAAATATGACTTTTTACAGAGAGAATGAAGAAAAAACAATAAATCTAATAATATAAAAAATAAAAAATAAAATAAAGGAAGGAAAGAAAAAAATTAAAAAGGAAAAAAAGGAAAAGGAGAAGAAAATAATACACTCAAAAAGAAAAAAAAACCAAAATGACAGATTTTAAAAAGCAAAAGATAAAGTAAAAACTTTAACACACACACACACACACACACACACACACACACACACACACACACACACACAACTGCAGCTTGTTTTCTGGGCCCCAGCCCCAGGAGGCATCTCCTGTGGGCTTCAAGATCTTGTGCTTGCAGAGCTCTTAAGATCCCTGTGATGACTAGTTCTCCAATTGTGACGTTCAAACCTGCTTCTTAAGGTGGCCAGACTCTCCTCAGGTCTGGGTTTTAAGGTGGAGGGCAAGAGAATGTTTCCATAGTTACTTGACCCTTTTAGACCATGGCTTTTTTTCTGTGTCCCAGTGTAGCTAGGGGCTTGTGTACAACCGACCTTGGGCTTATTGAAGTGGGAAGCCTCCTGGAGTTGCCAACCACCATTCTGGACCCTGCTCTGATAAGGTTTTCAAGGTGGAGTGGGAATATAAACCTTGTCGTTCTTTGGTGCCGCTGACCTGGAGAGCTTTCCCACAGCTCCTGTACCACTTGGCAGAATTCCAGTGTTGCCTTTTTCATATGCTAGTTGCTTTTTAAAACCATGGCTTTTTTTTCTGTGCCCTAGGACAGAGAGATCTGTTTCCAGTCCTTCAGTATTATTCCTTCCCATGCTGTTCATAGCATTGGGGGAAGGGTTTCCTTTGTTGCCATGTCCGGTCTTTCTCGCTTTCTCTTTGCATTCTTTTTGGTTGTTCAGTAGCTGGTCAGTCAGCCCTCAGTTCTTCAGGAGGAATCGTTCTATTAATAGGTATAATTTGGTGTGTCTGCGGAGGAATTTGGGTTCAGAGTCTTCTATGTCACCATTCTGATCTGGAACTAATACATATACACGCACATATATTTTTAATAATTCAGGTATTTTTGTCTTTTTAGAAAAACAAATAAAATGCACATCTTACATGGTATACAATAACACCAGCATCTCATGATTAAATGTGTTGATAATTTTTAAGCAAATAAATGCATGGAGATAGATAAAGGTGTAGGCAACTTAAATGTGCCAAATATGGACTGAATAACCTCAGAGGCTATCCTTAGCAATATTTGGAGTACAAAATGAATTTCTATAATTTTAAGCTGGAAAACCCTATAGAGCTTTAACCTTGTTATGTACAGGTAAATGAACTGGGGCTGAGATATGGGTTTGTGTGTGAATTATGTGCTCATGTCCATCATACCTAGTAAGTAACTTCAGAAACCATATTTTACAATTCTTCATTTGAAACTACAGGTAGATCCAGACAGAACAAATCAAATATACATAATTTTATAAGTTAACCATAGTTCCCTGAATCATATTAAAATATTTTAAGAATAAAAATTGCTATAATTTATTGGAACTTATGTATGTGTTTTCAATACTTTGTGTTAAAATTTGCTCATTTTATTGGTGGAGCTACTACTAATAAAAAGGACCATGGTTTGGAATATCAAACATATGAAGAGGCTTGAGAATTGTAATTTTTATTTATAAAGATTTTATTTAAAGGACATAAGTTGTTCCTTTAGGCTTGTGTGCACACTGTACAATATAATTATCTTTGACACACAAATTCATTTTTACCAGGGAGGCAATTCCCTTTTTAAGAAATGAGACTCAAAAGATCATTTTGTTACTGGGATTTCTTTTTTTAACTTACAATTAAAAAAACAGCACAGTCTATCCCTCCTCCCATCTGTGTACCCTCTGTATCTGTAACAGAGTTAGTAAATAACTCTCTTCCTATTGATTCTGTTTGGTAGTTTTTTGAGACCATGAAATGCACTTAAATTTTTCAATGTTTAAGAGTGAATTTTTATAATGAGAAGATTGCATCCTTGTCCTTGAGGAGCTTCTAGTAGCTTAAAAATTGGAGAGATAAAAAATATTGGTTAAAATAAAACTCTAGCAAAGAGAAGGAACTCATAACTAAGTCATACTGTCAAGTTTCTGTATTGTTTACAAGTTAATTTATTTTATATAACACACAACTGCAAACCCTCAGTAGAAAACAAAAATAAGATTTTATTTCTTAAATATTTCTGAAGTTCTAGTGATTTGTTCTGAGATGGAGTGCTTTAAATATAAAATTAGGGGGCCATATTTAATGTCTTGGTCCTGTTGGTTTCAGCCGTGTTTTGGTGTTTACAGTTGCCTGGAGGCTCTGCCTTATCCTGGGCTTGGCTGGGCACTTGGGCCGGGACAGCGTAGCCCCATGTATTTCTTTTCCTCCCTGAAATAAGCAAGACAACCTAAGGTATGTCTTTCTCTTGGCAATAATAAGCATCAAAGTAGGTCAACCCAAAGACATAGCATTTTTTAAGACTGCTTGTGTCACCTCTGCTCATGTCATATTGGCCCAAACAAGTCACATCCCAAGCTTAGAAGCAAGAAATTAGCCTGGGATGATGCCATCATGTTATAATGAAAAAACAGAGATATTATGGGCAGTGAGGAATTGCTGTCATCAAGTCAACCTAAAGCTATGAGAGATTAGAATGATGTAGACCAAGGGTATTCTTTTGCAGGGGTGGGTGGGAGGAGTGGAGGTGTCCTATAAACTTTCCCAGAATTGCATCTATTCTAACATCAAACAAAATATCTTTACTTAGCATCATACCTGCAGCTCCTAGTTCACCACCCTCTAGTTGATTAACCTTGGTCAAGTCTGTTACTTTCTTTAAGCCTCAGCTTCCTGTAAAATGGATGTGATTATAGTATGGGCCTCAAAGAGCTGTTTTAACAAATTATATTTTGTGGGCAAAAGCATTTTGTGCAATGTAACAAAGGCTATCCTTCTAGTGAATTATCATCACTCTGCCAAACCTTGCCTTTCCAAGCTTTTTTTTTTTTTTTTTTAAAGACCTTATTTATTTATTTGACAGAGGAGAGAGATCACAAGTAGGCAGAGGGGCAAGCAGAGAGAGAGGGGGAAGCAGGCTCCCCGCCAAGCAGAGAGCCCAATGCAGGCCTCTATCCCAGGACCGAAGATCATGACCTGAACCGAAGGCAAAGGCTTTAACCCACTGAGCCACCCAGGCGCCCTCCAATCTTAACATAGCTTAATACATAAATGTTGATGATGAAAGGATGAAAAATCTATTTAGAGAAAAATACACTCATTTCATATTTGCTTTATGATATAGATTTAAAAACACAGTGTCCACTAATGGAAGAAGTTTCCCTAAGTCCTACACAATTCATGTGTGTGCTTTAATTATGTTATGGAGTCTTATCATCTCATTCATAATAGATAATTCATAAAGTATCTGAATAATGGATCCACTTTTTAGTTCTAGACTTCTGATTACATTCTCAGCCTATAATTTTCACTTGCTTTTGAATTTTTAGTTACTGACAATGTAGTGAAAATTACAAATTTTTAGTTACTCACAATGCAGTGAAAAAAAGTAAAGATGTTATCATGTCCTGGAATGTTTTAAGCTTCCTACTTATATTTGTTGTTTTTTTAAAAACATTTACTGTGTAGCAATCTGCTTTTTATATGGATAAGTTTTTTTATCTATCCTTTCTGCTTTTTACCTTTTTGAATAATTTGAAGTCAGAGCTCATACCTTCACGGACTCTTTGAATATTCTTAGTATTTAATGTGTATTTACTACTTAATATGTATTAGATAATGTATTAGATAAGTGAAAATTTGATGTGTTTGTTTATGATATATTTTAAGAATATTGTTTAAATATGACTATATATACATATAATACATAGATATGTAAATACATGTAATAACATGTAAATATGTATTTTATAAGTGTTTATTTAAATATACTAAAGTGTCATAAAGTAGTATTGTTTAAATTATGCACCAAGAATACATTTCTTTTACAATAAAGTGGAATTTTAAAAAGTACTAGTATAGGTAAGGGATCGCTTTCTCCTAGCTGCCCTTAAGACATATTCTTTGGTTTTATGATTCGAGAATTTTACTATTATGTGCCTGGAGGTTTGGTTTGTCTGGCCTCATTGATCTTGGGGGGTGTCCTTTCTGCTTCTAGGACATGAACATTTGTTTCATTCCCCAGATTTGGGAAATTTTCATCCATGATTTGTTCAACAATATCTTCTAGGCTTCTCTCTCTCTCAATTCCTTCGGGGATTCCAATAATTCTGATATTGGCGCGTTTCATGGCATCATTTATTTCCCTTATTCTATTTTCATGGGATTTTAGCTGTTTGCTCCAAGACTTCTCTTGCTCCTCCTTCTTAATCATGAGGGGTAACCTGGAGGACAGTGGGAGAAGGAAAGCAAATGGGAACTAGGGTAATCTAGGGAGGGAAATGAAACAACAGAGACTTTGGACACAGAAACAAACTGAGGGACTTGGAGGGAGGGGGGTGGAGGGATGGGAGAGCCTGGTGGTGGGTACTGGGGACACCTAAAGCATGGAGCACTGGGTGTGGGGAATGGGGAATGACTCTTGGAACACTGGAAAAAAAAATTTAAGTAACAATAAAAAAAAAGTACTAGTATAAAAGCATGTTGAAATCACAAACAAAAACTAAAATGTAAAAAAAAAAATCACTACAATAAAACGTGATTATTTTACTTTGGTTGTGTTCCACAACTTGTTAAAAGCAGAACTTTCTACTGTCTTTTATTTTTGGCAAGTCAAACATAATTGGAAAGGAAAACTAACTCCAGCCACATTTTGAGTGAAGAGGGACTAAACATGTCAGTTAGCTTGTTACTGATTTTGCCTTTAGGTCTAAGTGAATTTAAAATGCAGCTTAGCATGAAATTGTGGAAAGGAAAAAGTAAACAGTGTGTGTATGTGTGTGCATGTGTGTGTTTCTGTATAAACTGTGGATTAATTAGCCAATAATAATTAATCACGTGCTCAATGTCTTTTTAAAAATTAATTCAGCAAAGCAAGTTAAAAAATTGTTTTCAAGACTGTTACAAATTGTGCTGGTGTTTAATTTCACTTCTAATTTAAAACATTAAAATGTAAGTGCAGCGGCCTACAGATTTGATTATTTTTAAAATTACAGTTTCAGAAGAGAAAATAATTATTATTGTCACAGAAAATTGCTCAAACTTTTGATCAGTGAATGAATGACATTCTATGTTTTCTGACTGTTAAGTGTGTACAACCAAAAATATTATTTGTCTCCCCTAGTTTATAGTATTTCAATAAAATTTATGACTGAAAATAACAAAATATTAAATTAATAAATATATTTCAAACACAAGTTGTAAACCAATCTCTATAATAAAACACCAATAATAGAAAAGCAGATTAAAATGGAATTCCTCCTAAAGAGCTCAAGGTCTTCATAGATTTTATTGGATAGAGTGTAACCTAATAAGTTTTCACAATATCTCTGTGAAACAGGTAGAAGAGAAAAAAAGAGCTTACTCCAGGACCATAAATCCAGTAATCTGTGATGATTCTCCTTGGATCAATTTGTATTAGGATTCTTGTCTGGTAAAAGAAGTTAGCCCAGAATTTCAGGTTTGCCAGACTGTATGAGCTAGACTTTTTCCTCTAATTTGAAGATCGTAACTTTTAACTGACTTTACTGTTGAAATTTAGCTATACACCCAGCCCAGCTCATATGACAAACTATATTGCATAGTATATTATATATGTTACGCTATACTAACATTTCGAATCTCTGGAGTTCTAGAGTCAGTTAGGACTGGTAAGAATGCTGACATTGACAGGCTGCCTGGGTTCATGTTCTATTGCATAACTGTTCTTCATGTTAATTTTCCATCAGCCCCAGGTTCTTAGAACTCCTGATGAATCAGTTCAATTTAAGCCGGGCTGCTTACGGAGAAAGGACATCCAAAAGGCTAGGTAAAAAATAGTCCTTTCATTTTACCTTTAAATTTGTTCATCTTTCTCTTTACAAATGACTCTATTCTTTGGGTTATTGGCTGTTTTGTATTAAGGGCAAGTCCTTCTGTTCTTCACTCCTTTATAGACTTTTGCATATTTGTGTTATTTGAAATAGTATTGTCTTTTTCTCCATTTAGTGGTTGTTTCTTTCCTTGGGCAGTTTTTTAATATACTGTTTCCATTGCAGTGAACCTACTGCCTACAAAACAATTGGCTAAAAAAAAAAAAAAAAAAAAAAAAAACAATTGGCTATCTGCTGACCCTTAACTATGCAGGGGTTAGGCGCACTGACTCCCTGCACAGTCAAAAATCCATACACAACCTGTAACTTCCCCAAAACGTAACTATTAATAGCCTACTGTTGACCAGATGCCTTCCCAATAATGTAAGCTGTAAATTAACACATATTTTGCATGTTACATGTATTATATATTGTATTTTTATAATATAGAAGTTAGAGAAAAGAAAATCATAAGGAAGAAAAAGGCATTTATAGAACTTTGCTGTAAAAAATCCACACTTCATTGGACATGGTCAGTTCAAACCTGTGCTGTTCAGGGGTCACCTGGAGAAGATAGTCAACAAATACTTGTCTGCTCACTAATCTTTATTGGCTTCAGTCTGCTTTTCCATGTTTTGTTTACCCATTCCCATCTTACAGAAATTTCATCTGTACAGAAAATGTTCAGAAGAAAAGATGCAGCATAAGAGAATGGTTTTTCCCCTGGGACTCAATTTTGCAACCTCAACCGCACATTAGAATCACCAGAGCAACATATTTTAATAGGCCAGTGGACAGGACAGATCACTCAGGAGAGAGCTGGGCTGTCAGATTCCTTAGTTATCAGTGACCCAACTCCAGAACTCCAATTATAATTGACTTCAGGCCTTTTCCTTCTAAGAACACCACTTGCCACATGGGTTTGTTTGGCAGAAGAATTATAGGCAAATTATAGGCATACTCCAAATCCTAGAAGAATTATAAGCAAATTATAAGCATACTCCCAATCCTACCTGAAGGACTGCATCAAAGAGGCCAAGGTTCCCCCAGAAAGTCAGTGTGTGATCTGAATTTTCTTTATCACTGAAGAATTTGCAACTGAGTCATATATTGTGAGCTAAGGTAAACTTTTGCTTTTCGTCATTTTTGTGGGGAAACTCCAATATTGAAAAACTGATTTTATTTTTCTGAAACCTCTGTCCTTTATTGATTAAAGTGACACCTCTACCATTTGGAGCATTTCTGTGATAAATAAAGCCATTTTTTAGGAAGTAAAAAATCAGGTAATAATCCCATTGAGAAAATAACATTGTAGTTTAGACATTTTACAAAGTAACCACTTTTCAAAATATCTAACAAACTAGAAGTTTAACCAATTAACTGTAACCCTAACGAACTCTCAGAGGTCATGGGAGGAAGAATTAATTTTTGGAATTTAGTTGTGTCACACCTATAAGTAAATGCTAATTCAATGTCTTATGAATATTTAATAGGCAATTGTTAAAATCATGACAATTTATTATTAAGATTTAGTTTGAAGGGAAAATGAGGGAAAAATGTTTCAAAGATATAAACAAGCAAACAAAAATTTTTAAAAATGGGCAGAGAGAAAAAATGATGACATCACACAAATATCCATAGTATTGGCATTTATCATCATTTTACCTCTTATTGTTTCTCTTAATTTTCACAGAGCTCCCAATGGTGAAAAATGTCCAAACATGGATGTGATAGGCACAGTAGATATTTAGGATGTCTGTTTCCAAACATCTGGCAGTTGGTCTTCACTGACATACCTGGGGAAGCTTTTGAGTCCTTTATATGCCTACTGACTGAAACCTAAAGTATTTATGACTGTTAATGAGGAACATAGATATCATCACAGAGGTTGGGAAAAACAACAATAGTGAAGATACAGTATGGTAGACACCAAAGGAAAGATATCTTGAGGTACTAACCCAGAGTACCTAAGAAGGTGATCTTATTTGGAAATAAGGTTTCTATAGAGGTAATTAAGTTAATATGAGGCAGGACCCTAATCCAATATGATGAGTACCCATATAGAAGCAGGAATTTTGGATGCAGCTATGTCCAGAGAGAAGACAATGTGAAGAAACACACACACAGATGGAGAATGCCATATGAACACCAAGCATAGATGGGTTGATGCTTCTACAAGTCATGGAATGTCAAAGATTGACAGCAAACCAGCATAAAGGGGAAAGAGGCATGAAACAGCTTCTTCTTCACAGTTCCAGAAGGAACCAACTTTGCTGACAACCTGAACTTGGACTTCTAGCCTCTTGGACTGTATGAGGATAAATTTCTGTTGTCTAAGCCACTCAGTGTGTGGTACTATGTCAGTTCTAAAAAGCTAATAAAATGTTTAAAATTACTTTTTATGAAAAATCTTGCCATTTAATGTAGTCACACTTCCTTACCTCCCCACAAAACCACACACTAGTTATATAAGAATTGTGAAGTTGGAGCTGTATTAAGGAAAAGTGAGGAAGGCTTGAATACAGCCTAAATATTGGCAAAATATGAGATCACAGGCTGCCAATGGGATGTCTGCAATTATGTGAACTGTCATATGGAATGTCTGCAAACAAGAGGTTGCAAATGATCCATGAGCACAAAAAATAGGATGCAATCTATAATTTTCTTTTCACCAGCAATATAAGGCAACACACAACACAGGCTGCTTGGACTCACTATTGAATTTATCTCAGGACAGTTTTAAATTTTTTTCTATATCCATTCATCTTTAACCACCCATATTTCTCTTGGATTTTTGCACATGACCTCATCTTCCAATTGACTAAGAAGAATTAAAAAAAAATCAGCATCCTCACCTTTAACTTCTCCTTGTGTTAATTTTCTATAGCTGCACAATGAATTATTACAAATTTAGTAGCTTCAATCATGATAATTTATTATCCTGGTTTCTGTGGATCGGAAGTTCATGCAGGATCCAGCAAGGTCATTTACCCAGAATCGCATAGGCTTGCAGTTAAGATCCTATCTGGGGCTGAATTCTCATCTGAGACTCCAGGGTATCTTCCAAACACTAAGTGTTTCTTGGTAGAATTCAAGTTTCTTTTGCTGTTGTGGCACTGAGGTCCCTAGCTTTCAGAGACCACCCAGCGTTCCCTGCCATATGGTCCTTTCCATAACATGGCAGTTTGCTTTCTTAAGATGGAAGGAAGAGCATCTCTGCTCCTGCTTTCTACTTCTGTACTCTCTTGTTAAAACTTCTTAATTAGATCACACCAACCCAGAATTATTTCTTTTTTCACTAACACAAGATCAACAGATTAGATATCTTATATGTGAAATCTTTTCACCTTTGCCATAACTTAACTCAATCATGAGAGTCTTGTCCCCTCATATTCACATGTCACACTCACACTAGGGGGAGGGGATGACCCAAAGACATGGATCATCAGTCATCCTCCCCTTAAATTTCTTCCTACTACATCCTTACTCCTTCTCAGATTTGTTCACCTATTTCCAGACTTTCCCTTTGGTCTCCCAGGGCTCTTTGTTCTTCCTTCTTCACAACTGCTGCCTTCTTTTCTTCTCTGATCTCCCCTCCCATACTCTCCCTCCATCAATCTTCATGAGTAAAGGGTCTGAAACTTTGTTGCTTAAAACCAACAAGTTAGCCTGATAATTCATTCAGAAATGAGATCATCCAGGGAAAAGGAGAAACTCTCTCTTTCCATATCATCTTAAGTATGAGGTAGCATTCCCTAGATTACTCAAGCAGACTTACTTTCTATTTCATTAATCATAACTGCTTCTTAAGCTAATCACTGGCAAAAAGAATGGGAGTATAAATATTGGGTTAAAGTATTATGTAGATACAATGAATAATGGAGAATGAGCAATCATGACCATTACACTTCAAATTAATGATTGTCATATTTCTTTCCTTAAATTTATTTAAATTTAATAAAATTTTAAAAATATTTTTGATGAAAAAGAAGGTAAGAAAGCCATAATACTTAACTAGTTTTGGTGAGAACCTTAAGGCTCTTTCATCACACATATGGTAATACAGGCTATTAGTACAAGAGATACTATGTGAAATAAGATTCAAAGAGCTTAAAATGTCAGTGAAATGTCACAGAGATTTATACAGTTTCCTGGATATATAAATAATATAGTTTCAAATAAAAAATAAATATTAAATGTCAAGAAATCAGTATAAATACAAAATAAAATTCCCATAATTTTGATACTTTAATCCAGTAATACTCCATCAAAATCCCCTAAGAAGCTTGAGAAGTCTAGTTCCTGAGTGTACTCTAGACCAATTAAGTCAGAATTTCTGCATATGGAACCGGATCATCAGTGTTTCTTAAAGCTGATTTCAAGAATCACTGATACTTCTGCTAAACGTTCCCAAGTATAACAACACAGGAGCTAGAAATTGAAATATTTCTAATTGCAATATTTTATATTATGGTGTTAAAAAATGCAAAACTGCTCTTCTTAGTATATTCTGAGGAATTAGTGCTTTCTCAGAAAACTTGGTGGGAAGCATGGTCCTCCATGCGGGGCTCTGTTTTGGTGTCTTGAGCTTGCCGTATGAACAGGGGAGAAATGTGTGAAGAGTTTATAGACCCTGGAGTTCTCCCAGCTGTGTTTACATGCGTAATCTAATCCCTCTTTCTGGCCCTCCCACTCAGCTCTTCGGGTTCTCCTATATCCCTTAAAATTTGTTTGTAACTTAAATCTGTCACTCAGACCTTTGGAGGATGGACTACCTCTGGCCTTAGCACCTTCCCTGCAAAAAGAATTCTAAAATCCATTCTCTAGCATAAATACTGGGACTGATCATGGGTAAAATACCATCCGGATTATCACAACCATTCATTAAAACCAGGCAAAATTATTATTATTATTTTTTTTGCAGACTCTTTTTTTTATTGTTACTAAAATTTTTTTGTTCCAGTGTTTCAAGATTCATTCCCCATTCCCCACACCCAGTGCTCCACGCTTTAGGTGTCCCCAGTACCCACCACCAGGCTCTCCCAGCCCTCCACCCCCCTCCCTCCAAGTCCCTCAGTTTGTTTCTGTGTCCAAAGTCTCTGTTGTTTCGTTTCCCTCCCTACATTACCCTAGTTCCCATTTGCTTTCCTTCTGCCACTGTCCTCCAGTTTGCCCCTCATGCACCGCAAGTAAGTGAGACCATGCGATACTTGACTTTCTCTTCTTGGCTTATTTCACTCAGCATAATCTCTTCCAGTCCAGCCCATGTTGCTACAAAAGTTGGGTATTCATCCTTTCTGACGGAGGCATAGTATTCCATTG